>JAQIWP010000229.1:0-32068 GCA_034695525.1 Euzetes globulus
GAAAGGGTCTTCAGTTTGGAAGAGAGAGCTATGAATGTAATCACAAACGAAAATATTAAGCATTTTGAAAATCAACTGATACTTTGCGGGATTGAACTCAAAGAAATCATAGCAAAGCCCGGACTCGAAAATAAGACGCGGAAGAATATATTCATTCAAATTCATGAAATAAGGAGAGCGAACATCCCGGCGCTCGAAAAGGTTCGGGTGGTTACAGACTTTTCGGAATTGCATCACAAGATTCATAAGACTAGAAGTAGCCGATTGTGCAGAAGAACAGCCACTGGAAGTGGCCATCAAGTCATCGATTGAAATTTTGTGCTTAATAGCGTTATAAAGAAGGAGCTGACGACTGGTTAGACCGCAATAGAGTTTGATTTCAATTTTGTCCGACAATTCATTTTCGACATCTTTTTTGATGCGCCTCAACATAAAGGGTTTCAAAATCATATGAAGACGTGACAAATGCTTTTCGTCGATCGCTGTCTTGTTCTCGGCGTGACTTTCAATGTCTTTAGAGAACCATTCATTGAATTCTTCGTGTGAGTCAAACATTGAAGGCATTATGAAGTGTAAGAGTGCCCACAGCTCTGCCATTGTGTTCTGAATCGGAGTTCCACTTAATAGCAGACGATTTCGGCACTGAAATGACAAAAGTATTTTCCAGCGAACACTTGAACTACTTTTGATAGCCTGTGCCTCATCTAAGACCATATAAATCCATTTTATGCGCTGAAAGTACTTCACGTCCTGTACTATCAACTGATAACTGGTGACCAAAACATGAAAAGCCGATTCTTCTCGAAGCAAATACTTCTGATTCCAGAATTTTCGCAAAACTTTCCTATCGTTAGGATTACCCCAATAGGGAAGGACTTTGAATTTAGGCACGAATTTGGTCAGTTCCTGCTGCCAATTATGTAAAGTAGATGAGGGAGCAATTATAATAAATGGCCCCCAAATGCCCAGCCGTTCAGCCAAAGTGGCCAAAAATGCGATAGTTTGAACAGTCTTACCTAGACCCATCTCATCCGCCAAAATACCGTTAATTCCTCTGTCGTAAAGATTGTATAACCAATTCATTCCTTTCATTTGATAAGGTTTTAACACTCCGTCAAAGATTTTCGGTTGCGGTAACTCTTCCTCAGCCGATATGGAAGTGTCCGATAAATTCAACCCTTTGTCAGCTATAATCTCGGAGTCAAAACAACTTTTCTGTTGATTCTGTGCTTCGAAAGCGGTTTCAACGTTACGAATAATTTCTTGTTTTTGGAGCTCAGAATCAAAGTCATCTTCAACACCACTCGACAACACTAATGGGGTTTCCTCTTCGAGACTCTTGAGAATAGTGTTTTTTTGATTGACTTCTTCTGAAGTTAAGAGTTTTGATAACTTTTTACTCATGAAATGTGCGTAAAGTTCAGTCTGAGTGATGAGAAAATTCAATTTCCTTTGTTGTCTCTTAGCCTCGAGCAGTTCTATATCGATTTTCATCTGTTCCTGAGCTTCCTTTTCAGCTCGTTTTCGATAATCCTTTTCGACTTTTTCAAAGCGCTTCCAATAGAGAATCATTTCTTTAGTAAGTCGTTTAGCTCTTGAGTACTGGTCGCGACATAATTGCTTTTGATGGTTCAAAGTCTGCTTTCGCTTTTCTCTTTGGCACCAATTGGCCATTTTCTTCAAGTTATTGATGGCCTCTTTCCTGGCCATCATCTTCTGTTTGTGAGCGCGAGGTATCTCTTTTCTTGCGATTGCAATCCATAACCGCTTTCGTCGCAAATTCATAATGGCTTCAGAGTTAGCGATAGAATTGGTCTTCTTCTTAACTGATCTTTTGTTTGGCTTAATTGGTATTATTGGCGAAGAGGATGGACTCAAAGATGTAGGAGTTGTGGGAGCGGTCGCACACTTAGGCAGCGAAAAGTTCATCATAGAATGGGTGGGAGTCGGCTGTGAAAGTGTCTGTGATAGTACTGAACCACTCGACTCTTCCGTATCGAAGATATCGTCGGGAAGGATACTCGTAACGCTCGTCGACAACATATAATTGGAGGCACCCGTCGGCTCCACATATGATGACATACTGTTTGAGCACTCCGTTTGAAGTATTTCTTTTGGTAGTTGTCTGTCATATGGGATATCGTCAAGAATTTTCTCAGTTTTAATGGTCTTCTCAATTGAAGGCAAAACCTCTGGTACTGTATTGGTTGCGATTGAGTCGACACAAGTGGTCGATAGAGCACTGACTTCACATTCGGTAACATTTTTCGCAACTATTTTAGGCTTTTTCACGACTTTAGTCTTTTTGACCAAATTCTTAGTTGAAGTCAGAATCGGATTCTGGTTTTGGTTCGAAGTTGATATCAAACTCGAACTATAGTTGAAGTATTGTCTTAAATGAGGATCCGATTCGAACTCTTTTTTGGCCTTCTTCTGAAGCTGATGAAAACGAAGCATTTCTCGAATACATTGGTCTGTCTTCTGTTGGTCATCAATGTCTGAGTCACTGTCGGAAGAATCGCTTTTATCGATAAGAATATTCTTCAGCCATTTCTTGCTTTTCTTCACTTTACTTAAGTTATAGACTCGGGTTTTAACCGCTTTTAGCTGTTGTTTAGGAATATTACAACTCAACTCTTCCTCCAAACTATCAAACAAAACAATTGATTACCAACTTTGACACTCAAAAGACAATCAGTTGGGTATACCTGTTGTCGTTGAGAGCCTTATCCACCTGAGCTATCAGTCCATCCAAACGAAGAGCATTCTCTAACCGTTGCAAATACAGAGGTTTGGCCAAACGGTTGACATCTGTGCTGATCATAGTTTGCAAACTGCTATCATTTGAAGCACTGTTTGTGAAACTCATAAATAAATATTTTCCAAATCCATTTGACTCCAAATCTATTTGAATGGCTGTCCTCTGGCACTGACGGCAGCGCTGTCTGTCTCTCAAATCAACCAAAATAGTATTTCTACCAAATTGTCATTCATTTTCAGGCATTTAATCATTTTTAATTGATTTAAAACTTATGTAAAAATCAGTCAATTGTTTATCAATTGTCAGTCAATAATCAACTGATATTTGTTCCGATAGTTTATTTATCAAAGTTGATGATGGTCAATTAGTTTCATTTGATTTGATTTGATTTTTATGGTTGAAGCGGCGCTGCTGTCACTGTCTTTGGATGAAGACAACAAATATTATATTAAATAAATAAGTGGTTAGTAGAAAAGCGACATCTAGTCAAATTTTCATCACTCATACTTTTTTTGAATTAAAAGTCTTTTCAAAAGCTTGACTTTTATTTGCTCTAAAGTAGACTTTTAGAAGGAGATGGGTTTTGCCATCCCTACTTTTGTTGAGTACCTTAAACCATTTCGTTCTTTACCAAGAACATGTTCAAAACTTTATTTTTTTTGGGCGAATAGACTTCATGAAGTGTTTTAGGCCGCATGAAAGTTGGTGTTTCCAAATACTTAGGCTCACTGACAACATAACTAATGCACACAAATAGAGAGTTGACAGTAATGTTAGTAATTTAACAAATATTGCATGATTAAGACATGGCCAAAGGGGGTATTTTCAGAACACATCAGAAAAATGTTTGTAGATATCCAATGAGTTTTGGCCTCAAAACTACTGTACTTCCAAATGTTAAATTAAATTTAAGGCTCTTACAAGTATATGAAAAGACTATTATTCGATACAGTGTTGAACCAAGGTCTTATATCTTAAATGTATATCTTAAGAATAAAAAAGACTTCTTAAGAAAATTGATATAATATATAAAGAAACCTGGTATTATCGATGAGCCCATGAAAGGGAATGCTTTCAGACTTAAACATTGAAAGTTTTGCATAAAATATAATTCATTATAATTTGGTTTAATTTCTTTTCTTTTTGACAGATATTCATGGTGAATCTGTAGCCAATCTGAAATTATGTACTGACACTATCGTCCTGAAAAAAATATTCTAGCCAAAATGTTACATAAAAACATACCTCAAAATATTCTTGCTAGCATGGGGTCAGTGTTGAAAATTAATTTAAAGAAAGGCCAATTGAATATTTTATAATTTATAATCTAAGTAAAACCAGAGTTAGCCAAGCGACTTTAGGGGAGTGAGTGGTTTGGTTTTCACCAAAATTTGCTAGGGGGAGTCAGGGGTGGTTTAAAAAACTGACGGAAATGGTCAATTGTTCTTCATTTATACTGAGATTGAACTTAACGTTAAATTAATTTAACGTCAATAAGGGGATGAGTCCTTCTGTGTGCCGCAGGCTAGGGGGTTTTCGCCTTACCCTGGTAAAAACAAAACATTCTGCCGAAAACAAAATAATTGAGCAAAAAAAAAACTTGAATTAACTTTTAAAGTGTTGTCACATATTATGGTTGCACTGAAATGATGGCTAAAATAGTATTTGAATCGATTGGGAAAAAGCTTTTTCTCTGATAGACTCTTCTTTATCTCTATATTCTATGCGATATATCATAACATTATTTAAAGTATATTATATTTCTTGTAATAAATTGATGGCACACTTGTCTCCGACAGTGGTTTGAATCACTCCGACCCCAAATTTCCTGAGAAGAGGCATAAGAATAGGCTTTTTGTGTTCATCCATCCGATACTTATGAGATGCGATGAATTAATTCGATAAGTAATGTTCACATACAGAGTCCATACAGCCTGAGCACAGTTTTAGCACTTGTTTCCGATCTGTTTTCCTACACTTTTCCGTTTATGAATTTGCATAAAAATAGTGTTTTCGACGGACAGACTCTCAAACGAATTAATCAATGGATGAAATAATGTAAAACATTTTTATATAATAGACTTTTGTTGTAAAAAAGATGAACACAAACTTATGTAAAACAATGTCTAAAATGTGATTTAAATTAACTGAATATTAGTATATAAAGAGCCGTTTCTTTCCGAAGGCAAATACAAATAAAACAAATGAAACAAAAGACAAAATCATATTTCTGTATGAAATAGACATCTTTGTGTTTAACAGTTATTTGGATTCTATTCCACTGTTTTTTTATTTTCTATCGAATCGATTGTATATTTTTTGAAGCCTTCGGGAATTTATGTCAATTGGAACCGATTTGGGGCCGATCCGAGTGTTTATTCTTCTGTGTTTTCCAGACCCTATAATAAGCAAAATATTCCTCAAGAGTACTATAAATATCGTTGGGGTTTGGATGTCCAGCGGCTCTTCTGTACAGTGATGTCATGTTTTGCATTTGAATTTCTGATCGCAATGAAAATCTCTCCCCTTTTGACTAACAATTGACAGCGACTTGTAAATCACACTTTTCCGCAATACTTACTATATTTGCACAGAAACTGTTTTTACAGTTTATTAGATTTTGAATCAAATTGTGATGAAATTGACAACAATTTGATTGATTTTTAATAATTTACAAAAAATATTAATTTATTTCAATTGATTATAGTTTGTGAAAATTCGCGCCAAACACTAGAATTGCAAATATGAGGACTACTTTTCAATTGTAAACTAATGAGAAAACAATTTTCTATTCAACACATAATTAAATATAATTGATTCGGTATATTCACTGACAAAAAGTTTTATTACATTGAAAGCAAATATAACATTATTTGATTTATATTCAATCAAATTTATGGTAAAGTACTCTAATCATAGATGAGAGAGAGTTCTTCCATACATATAAAGCAGATGAAGAGTAAGGGCTGTAGCGATCATTTAAGGCACAGACACTGAGTTTTGCCCACAAATCCTCTTTTAATCTAATGCTGGCCTTTAATTCAGTTATCGCCCAAAAACTGAAACGCATCGTTATATACCCAAAAGTGACTGCCAGTGCCTCAGACGCGGAGCCCGACTGACTTTATTTAGTAATAGTATATTCGAAGATATATATTATGTATATCTCCCTCTTAGGGCCAAATGAAATGCACTGTTAATACGCACATCACTAAAAGCTATTCCCAATATTGCGATTTAGAAAAGTATAAACTCTGACGGACTGTCCTCTCTATTACTGAATAAGGATTTTGTTTTTTGCGGATATCAAAAGTTTTTCGAGTGCTTACAGTTTTAGTGCCCAACCATTGAAACCGAATTGTCTCTAATCCGAAGTGGAATTTTCAGTGACGATAATCACTAGAAATACGATTTTATGGAAATAGTTTAATATCTGTCATCAGTGAAAGTAATTGGAAAGTTTGTAGCGTTTATTCAGTGCCCAAAACTACAAGTGCTCAGCACCAGTGCCGCTGAGTATACACAACAGAGATATAAATTTCATGTTTTTATGTGGAACTGACGGCTAAACACCAGAAGCACTGATTGATGAAAATTGTAGTGAAAGACAGAACAATCCCTATGATTAAGGAGACAACCATTTGACTACTAATGTTATGAACACAAGACTCTCTTCCCAGTAATTGTCTGATTTATCCCTAACTGTTATCTCTTTTCATTCAATCATAACATATAGAGTCAACACATTTGACACAACTCTGCAAACAAATTCTTGCAAGAACAACAGACACCGATTTACTAAGTTTTTCAGAGATTTTCTTCTTTAACCAAAAGACTGATTTCTGAAACAGCTCTAAAAGCCTCCGAAGCAATAAATCGTGAAAAATTGTCGCTAATGTGTTTGCTATTTTATTATTAGTATTTATTACATATAGGAAAGTTTGTACGAAACTTGCTTGATACTAGATTTTGATTTTTCTAATCACTTGCTTTAATAACTGATGTTTAAATGTAGGCACATTGAGAAATGTTTTAGCATGTATGATTTTCAAACAATTTAAAGAAAAAATATAATTCAAAGTTAAAGTCATTCATTTTTTATAATAAATTTTGAGTTACAAACAATTTTTGATGAAAATTCAGCTGATATTCGAAAAAAGTTGAATTTGACAAAACATTAAGTGATTAATCAATACATATCTGGCACACAATGGAAAGCACAAGAAGAGTGAGGCCAACAGTCAAATAGAGAAAATTTTGAAAAATTTTTATGAGTCGTGTTTGGCATCGGCTATATTGGGAGCGCTCGGCTTTTTTGAAATTGTGGTGTCGGTGCGCTTATCAGTTTACATGCGCTCCATTTCACAAATTTGTAATTTAGATTTTAGATTAACTTTTAATAATAGGAGACAACATTTAAACACTGATTCCATAGCCATAAAAGTACTTTAATAGTGAACCGAATCTCTGAAAAATATAAAATATATCTAAACTTTATATTCCATTACTTTTGAAAGCGATTCACAAAAAAAATTCTTAAATCTAATCGAATATTGATTTAAAAGACGGGAAAATATTTTTCACTGATTTTATTGCTGTAAACATACAATATTGAGGTCGAAAGTAAACAGTTTTAACACTTCTGCTAAGAATCTAAATATAAATTCAATACTTTTTCCAATACTTACCGCAGAATATGTTCTTTTCATACTTTTTCTGTACATTGGGAACAATTTAGTGCAGACGATGACATCAATTTGTTGGACGACTTTTCGATCAATTCTGCCATTGAGTTCCCATTATTGGAGTTTTGCGAACCTGGACTAAAGTGTTGGTTTCCATTCTCTGGATTCAAATTCAATGAATTCAATGAATTGCTTTGCATTTCTTGACTGAAGTGTGCGTGCAATGAGGGCAGGGATGCTGCAGCAGCACATGTGGCTGCCATGCCTGGAGGCAACGGAACACCTGATTGATTCATGTAAACGATTATTCTTCGAAGTTCTTCCAATGCATTACCCTTTAAGTGATAAAAAATCACTCACTTATTGCTTGTTTCCGGAAATATTTTAATGAAAATAAATTTTAAAAATTATTTCAACGTTTATTACACTATAATTGGCTTCTATTTAACAGGCGACTAACAAAGTTTCCTGCTCAATTTCTAAAAAGTATGACATTGCAATAATATAGAATTCGTAAAATGAACTTAATATTGGTGCTGAATTTCTAACTATTCTCAATTTGATTAATCCATTTATTTTACTTGGAAATTAATTAGAAACATATCTTAATTCATATTATCTCAATTGATTCAACTTAATGTACAAAAATAAACAAATATATGGTGAATGCTATAATCATGGTAATACCTATTTCTATTCCAATGTAATCATATATCCCATAAATATTTGAAATTTTCAAAAAAATTTTGGAAATTTTGAATGTTTATCATAATTGTTTCGAGATTTTTCCTCATTAAGTTCTTTAAAGTTTTGAGCTCAGAGGGACTTTTGTCCCCATTCCTGATCTCTGACTTAAAAGGTTTCATTTAGTATTCTAATAAGTAAAGCTAATGATTGATCTTTATCTATAGATTCGAGGGCATCCTTGCAAATAACTTTAGTTTTAGCAAATTCTTATTATAAAATCAAATATTTAAATAATACCTGCATAAGGATGTAATTCTTCGCCAACAGTAAAGTTGCGATTTTGGATAACTTTCTGACTGATGGCGAATGAGCATAAGGTATGACTTGTCTTAGTTCGTCTAAAGCATCGTTCAGGTCATGCATTCGTCGCCTTTCCCTCGCGTTTATATTGAGTCGAACGACCTTTCATTTGATAATTGAATTCAATTTAATTAACAAATTACTTATTTAATTCAAGTTCTAAACAATAACAATATACGAATGAAAATGACTTTAATTCACCGGAAGTTTAGTATCAACTCCGACAAGATTTCAATGATTAGGTACAAAAGAATATACTCACAGTTTTTCCCATTCTGTTCTTCTTAGTGTTGGAAGAACAGCGGCCTTTATTGCCATTCATTACATTGTTCTCCTGTTCCTTTGCAAATGAAGGGTTACATTCCAGTGCTTTAGACCCGTAATGATTAGGCCCATGTATGGCTCTCTTTAGTGTGAATAACTTGCTATTGTCAGCTACAGACGTGATGCTGTCCTCTGCTTGGTATTGTTCACCAATAGAGTCACCATCAGTGCTGGGCGCCGGTGAGCTCAGGTCACTCATTGCTGAGATGACGTTAGCGTTGAGCGAACTATCGGAACAAATATTTAGAGCGGACACACTTTCTGGTTGTAGTGACAAAATAGAACATTGATTGTGGTGCTGATCAGGTATACGGTTGTGTAGCATCGCTGCAGCAGCACTGGCAGGACTCAGTCCAAACGCCTGAACTCGTGTGGCATTTAAATGTTCGGCTAATACTGATGAGACATTAAATATGCTGGAATAGGGCGAGCATTGAGCACTACCATACTGTGACATCTGTGCAGCTCCTGTCAGAGAGCGTACCGCAGATGGGCTGAAGCCGGGCGTCAATGAATCCGCACTGATTGCAGACTCCATCGCTTCAATTGACTCAAAATTTAAATGAATGGCAAAAATGTTTGATAACCGAACACTTTATTCAATTCATTCACACATTTTTGTTGAGAGCCCTTTAAAATAGATTATAATTTTACACTAAAAAAGTTATGTAAAGTTTTGATTCGAATGATTCTTCTAAACACACTATTTGTTCGGATCAAGAATAAAAATTGCCAAACTTGAGGAACAGTTAAGTGACTTTTCAATCAATTACAACAACGAAAAAGTGGTTTCAATACAAAACGACAAAAAGGAGTCTAAGAGGAAAGGCGTCTGACTTAACATTAAATACTCTTCTCTTTAAATAAGTGGGTCTTAAGGATCGGATGCCTATTATAGGTCTTTAAAAACTGAACGAATCTTCGCTTACGATGAAAATAATAGTAATAATCAGATATAAGAAAGTTGTGTTGAATTCAGATTACAGTCAATTGAGAAGAGAGTTGAAGGAAAAAGAGGAATAAGTGGAGCGCATCCCCAGTGAAAGTCAGTGCTGGGGCACATTAATAATTTGTCACGTCGTGAACCAAACCAATCAAAGTGACACAACTGTGCGCTGAACGACCAATAGTTTGGTATAGCATCACTTCATCCCCACAATCACAGTGAAGGCAGTGCATGCGCTCCGACATCACTGAAGAATTATTAGATAACTCTTAGACTACAAATCCGCAAATCCCAGTGTGACTATCAGTGCCAGTGTTTGGAACGCAATAAAACAAATATTTAATTGAATTGAATCGACAATAAGTAAGTAAACCAATGGTTAGAGAAAGACAAGTGGCAAACAATCAGACAGTGCGACAGTTCGTTGCCTTACTATTGTTCGCAGCACTCGTTAAGTACAGATCACAAAAGATAAACAACAGAATAACTTCCAAAGTCTTTTCTTTAGAGAATATTCTGATGCTTTAACTCCAATGTTTTATTATTATTATTATTATTATTTTGTTGACAAAAGAATTGTCAAAACTTTTAATCATTGAAATAATTATTATCATAAACATTATTTGGGTCTTCAAATTAGAAAGTAACTTCCTCAAGTCTATAAAAGTGTAGCTGAGAAAACTTTCTTAATTTATCATCTTTATCAAATTTTGATTAAGAAAAACTATGGTTCACTCTTTTACTTTCTAACTTTTGAAACAACGTTACTTAAGCTCAGGGATGTGAAACCCCTAGGTTTAAAAATTGCTCTAGGGGGTTACCCTATCAGGCCTGTTTGGAAAGAAAAATGGCCGTCGCGCATAATAACCACAAGAAAATCGGCCATTTTGTTTCTTATTTTAAGAGATATATTGCAACTTGAATAATAGCTTGTGGCTTGATTAAGCTAATTAACGCTTTAAATCACCAGAAATAAGTGTTCATAAGAACAAAATGGCGGGGTTTCCGTCCATCATTTTGAAAATACTCCCTATATCCCCCTTGGGTCAAGGAACTCTCACATCCCGGCTTAACTGACAAATGTTAAAGGAGGGTAAATGATAGTGGGCTTTTTGTGGATTCAAATTAGAATCATTGATACCAAAGCAAAAGCCGATTTTCTGACTAAAATGTTGAACATCGGTTTCGTTAACCACTTAACCCATAACTACTAAAGAAACTTTAGAGTGATTGAAAGAATTCCCTGATTGTACCTGAAAATTCATTTAATATTTAAGAATTGAATATTAATTATGAAAATAATAAGGACAAATATTAAGAGAAAATATTATTTATTTTAGAAGTAATTTAAAATTAAGTTTTTCACCCGTTTTTACAACAAAATGGGCAAATCCCACAATTTTTAATAGAATTTTAAAATTCAATAAAAGAGGGTTTCTTTATATTAATACCTTTAATATTTGACGTCATTATAATCAAAAATATATAAAAATGTTCACTCAGATCATATACTTATTTATTTTTTATTTTCATGATTTGTTTTCAACATGATTATTTCAGATTAAAAAAAATTTAATACTCCTGGGTAAGACTGAATCACATTGATCAAATTATGTTGTATAATTTTCGGGTAATCCACTATGAAATTTGAAATCCATAAATCCCCACTATCATTTACTCTTCTTTAAAACTTAATTGAGAATTTGGCGAACAATAAAAATTTCCATGTACAGTATAAACCGGATATAAAAACTCCGGTTATAAACAATATCGGATATAACTTAGTCATTTTGGAAGCACCGGCAGATCCTATGGGGCTGTAATGATAAAGATGTTGCTTATAAACAATCGCTTATAAACAAAAACCTCTTATAAATCACAGCTATGAAAGCCGTCTCACATAACTGCTATCCCTTATAGACAACGACTGTAAAAATAGTCAAACTATTTCCAATAAAAATCAATTGTTGAGTCAATAAAACTGAAAAATTTAAAATCTTAATCTCAATTACAATTAGAAATTTAAAAAAAACCAAAATTACTGATTATTTTGTTTAAATCAGCATCAAACTTATTGGCATTTTAAAAATATTTTGGAAATTACACGGGTGATTTTTATATCCGGTTTATACTGTATCTATCTTAATTTTAAAAGTAAATTGATAGTAAAAACGAAAAATAATTGTAGAAAACAATAGATTCTTGAAATGAGGAGATTTATCGTACGATTTGATGGGTTTTGTTTGGTATTTATCACAAATTGAATTGTCGTTGGAGTCGACAGAGTGTATCATTCAATTTGTAATGCGAACAAACATATCATCGCTTTTCTCTTCACTGGGATTTCGCATAAAATCTGGAGAAGAGTAGAAAACTTCACAGTTATTAAGGGTAACACAAAATGTGCAAATTTTCTTCCAATGGATTCCATACTTAACGTAATGTACAGACAGTGGAAAGCAACTCATGAATGACTAACCATTGATTATAATAATAATATTCAAATTGGAGTAATATTTGGCGTGAAGTGAATCACAGCATTCAATCGAAAAAGTTTGGAAATATCATTGGATTGAAAGGCAATCCGATACGCTCTGCACTGTAGGCTTTCCCACGATTCCCAAACATTCTAATCATTGATCGTTCATCTGAGTTGTCATATCTTCTGAATCTAACCATCATTTGAGTCCTTTCCTCAAATTATTCATTGTTTATACGATTTTATGGGAAAAGAGATGAAAATCCGATAAAATTGGAATTTAAATAAATAAATAGAAATCGAAAATTGATTCAAAATATATAAACAAATTTAAAACAATTGATAGCAACAAAGGATTAGATAATAGTCAGACACTCGAACAGTACATAACAATAAAAGACTTGTTTTGTTCTTTATATTTGTCAACAGATCAGCAAAGGTTTGTTTTGAAGAGAGAATAGTGGACAGCAAAACAGGATTAGCACTAAAGCGGATTTGATTACAAGGCTCACAATCGGATCTCAATTGAATTACCGCAATGAAGGGCATACACCAGAGAGGAACTGGCACTGAGCGGTCTGTCCACCTGTTAATTCACTTTTTCATTGCTTTTTGGTTGGGCTTTGATTCAAAAATCTATTTCTACTCTTAATAAAAGTTAACAGATGTGAAGCACAGGCAGACAAACAGTGACTGTACTCCGCAAAGCATAGGACTATTGATGAGCACAACACAAGTGCTTTTGTGAGGACCATAACTGCTATTATTTTCCATCACAATAAGAACCGAACTTAGGGTTAACTTTTGCTGTTGAATGGGCCGCTCGGGACCTACTGTTCCCTCAATACTATCTACTAGTCCTCCTCTACTGCTATAAGGCTCAACACATTGACCAACCACTATAATGACTTGGAGCAGACATATGGCATCAGTATTATCTTTGTTAACAAATTAATCATTCATTTAATAAAAATTATCAAAATATTGAAATTTATTTATTTAATTAAATTATAAACTTTTTTATTCGCTTTTAATAAGGATTTGATTTTCACTTTCATTGGAATCAATGGTTGGTTTAGTCTCACAACTACTCAATTGATGGCTTCGTTTGTGTTTCAATATTTGAGTTGAAGTCAGAAACACTTTTTGTTGGCAGTCATCACAAAAATAGGGAATTTTCAACGGATCGTACGCTTCACTCGTCGACGCCATCGACTCATCCAAATCTTGAGACTCGACTTTTCTTTCTTCTGAAACATTGCTTACTATTGGCTGACATTTCTCTCTATGTCTGATCTGTTCTAATGGAGTTGAAGACAACTCTTTGCCACATATATCACAGATCCACGTCTTCTTAAGATATTTGAGTGTTTCAAGACTTTCATTCGTTGAAAGGCTTTTCAATAAATTATATAAAAGTTATATTAAAATATGAGAACATTTAATAGATATTAAACAACAAATAATAAATGGTATTATTTGAAGATAGGAAGAAAATAAATACCAGTTATAAGTGAGATATTCTCTTATCTGTAGTCCGCCTTTAATGGGATGAACCCTATATGGGTTGTGTTGTTTCGCGCAATCATTGAAGATTTGGTTTCGCTTAAGATCTGTAGTTAAAGACAATTGTTCTGCACTTTTGCCGACATATAAATGTTTTGTGTCTGCCTTCAAGAGCCTTCTTAAGGAAAACTTTAGATCAATTCGAATGAAACTATGGATGTCTTTGACTAATTGGGTCTGCATTTGACGCACTTCAGGACTTCTGGCACTCGACCTGTCATTGTCTCCATCGGTGTTCTCAAAACAGTCTTATAAAGAGAAAACATTTGAAGTGAAACAACGATAAGATATGTGTTCAGCAATAATTCAAAAAAAGACAGAAACAAATCACTTCTAAATTATGTCTCACTTTATATAAGAAAAGTGTCAGAAGAGGGGAGAGGAATGAGAGGCTTGTCTTAGGCTTACCATTGAATAGACGATACAATAACTGAAGCCATAAATCACGGACTCGTAGTGCTTGAGATATAAACTTTTGTGAGCTCTGACTGTCGGGAAATTGTAATTCAAGCCAAGAGTCGCAAACAATCCTATGTTTTGTTTGAAAGAATGAGATAACGATTCGATTTTAGGCTTATTCTTAAAAATGCATTTTTAGTTCTCATTAGTATTGAAAACTCGAGTCAATAGTTTCGACATTTGTCTGCTTTTGTCACAAATAAAAAAGATCCAAATAAAGTTAAAATTGATCGATAAAGTGCTCAAGCAACTTTCAAATTAAAAAGTCCTAGAAAAGCTAAAATTATTCGAAACTATATACGATATTAATTGAACGAGTTGAAAATTTTAATGATTTAATGATGAAATTCTTTAAAAGATTTTTCTTAAAAATTTAAACTAAAATTAATCCTGGTAATGGAACAAAATCGTTGAAACTGGATTTGAATTAATTTTTAAATATACGCTTTTCTGCTATGCGTTCAAAAATGCATTACAAATGCGATATAAAAGCCATAAATTGAAAGCAAAACTAAACAAAAATTGATTTACATTTGGGAACAAACAGACAAAAAAAAGGATTCTATCGATAAAGAGTTTGGGGAAAATTCTATAATGTTTTTATTGATAAAGAGTTTGGAATATTTTTCGGTTGCAAATTACAAAAAGAGTGTTTGTTTGCGACAAATAATGATAAATAGAAGTGAAAAATGATGACAGACCTCGAGAAGTCATAGTTTGTGTCAATGGAGTTGGAGACCAGAAGCAAGACATGAGCGGCGGGAATACGAACGCAATTACATAAATAGGGTTTCGTTGTCTCCAGTAATGAGACGTAAGCTATCAGTTGGTGGCTATTACTTATGGCACCGAAACTGTGAAAGCCTCTGATCTGTTCTTCGCTGTGACTCACTTTCAATAGATCCGGTTCTAATGCAAATATACTGTTCGGGTGAAGGACTGCAAACGGTTTGTCCTTTAATTCAATCAAAAGACTAATTAAGCAAATCGTATGAAAATTCGATCAGAAAAGTAATTCTATTGTCATTCTGTCAGACAATAAAACGATGGAAGTGTTGATAATTTAGTTAAAAAAGTGCGAAATCATTGATACCTTTGTGTGAAACATTTGATCGGAGTCTGTTTTATATGAGTTATGTTCGTCAGCGACGGCCAACTGAGGGTGAAGTCCATTGCATAGAATTAACTTCATTAGAGTTATGTCGCGATTACTATACTGTTTGCTGCCGTCCCTCAATGCCTAACCAAACGATTAGAAACGCTTTTAATGTAATGCTTTGGCTAATAAGAATGGCAATCACCCGCTCCTTTAAATTCCTCTCCCTTCCCAATCAGCTATTTAAATCCAAATTTATCATGAATTTTATTTGGAAAGAAACAGGTTTGAACTGTAATATTTTCAAACTTTGAGCTAGTTAGAAAGATCTTGAAAAATCGATTAACGGTTATTCTGGATTTTCAAAGAATATTCAAATGAAAAGAATTATAGTCTTTTCAAACTTATGTCTAGAAAATGCTTTATTGATTCTATGCCCCGAATCTTCTTCATGATAATAAAGTATGAGACAGGCTCTTTTTGAGACTGAGATCGATTCTTACCTCTACTTGTCTCCTACCATGAGATAATCTGAATTCAATGTCTTTGGCGTCCATTTGGTTATCATCCGAGTCGTCATTTCTTTCGCCATCGATTTTAAGTAATTTTCTTCTTTTCGGTTCTTTTCTGTCAAATTCTTTCTTCATTTTCCTCAATAGCTTAACTTCTCCGTGTCTTTTGATTCTATCAGAACTGGACATATTGATAGTGTCCTCATTTTGATAAAGAAGTCCTGCTTCTTTTAGAATATCTTTGAATTGCTGACGAAGTTTTGTCATTTCATAAAAGCGTTGTTCTTCGAGGCCTCTCTTTTTGCACCATTTCTTAGAGTTTTGTTCCTCTGATTTGATATCAAGCCATTTGTTGTATGCATTTAATAGAGTGAAGGGATCGCCGTCTATCGACTGCAGTGATCGACGCGAGTCAATGGCATCTCTATCGTGAAGAGACTGATTAGTGATCGGCGACTGAACGCTAAGAGCAGCCGCTAATGACAGTATCGGTTCTGTTATATCGAAAACCGAACTCAAAATAAGCATTTTGCCAATCGTTATGTCAACGGGCAGTCGGGCCAACATTTTGCCCATTGGTGTCAACTCTTCGCTGTCAGTTAGAGCTGTCTGATCTTTCAGATTTCCAAGCGATTCTTCGATACTTTTTAAAGTCGGAGGCTCTAAGAATGGAAATTTACGGGCATCGGGTAAACCCATCGAAATCATTGACAATAGCAATGAGTGCAAAGGGACGCGCCTTATTTCAGGGGTTGTGTGGTGTTTGAACTCTTTGAAATCGTTTTCTGAATACAATCGATAGCAAACGCCAGGACCTGTACGGCCAGCCCTTCCTTTGCGCTGTTCAGCAGAAGCGACACTAATCCAGAACTCTTGGAGTCTTTGCATTCGACAATTAGAGTCATAACTCATTTCTTTGACTTTTCCAGAATCACATACAAAACGAATTCCGTCGATAGTTAGCGACGTTTCGGCGATGTTTGTCGAGAGAATACATTTGCGAACCCCTTCCGGTGCGATATCAAACACTTTGTCCTGTTCTGCAATGGAGAGTGTGCTGTGCAGCTGCAAAATAATCCATTTCTGGGTTTGATGCGAATATTGCTTCAATAGTTCGGCCACAGAATTGATTTCTGATAAACCACTCAGAAAGACGAGAAGATCTCCTCTTTCTTTCGAGTCAGTCTTGTCGTCAATCATCTGAAGAATTCTTAAATAAGGGCTGGAATCGATTCGCGAAGTCTTTTCAGAACTGAATTTTGTCTTAGGAATTGGAAAGTACTTTACTTCTATGGGATACAGACGTCCCGGAACTTGAATTATGGGACAGTTACCAAAATATTGGCTGAAAAGTTCTACATTAATGGTGGCCGACATCAGAATAACTTTGAGATCATCTTTGCGCAGATGAACCAAACACTTCATTACTCCCAAAAGAAAATCACAGGAGAGATGTCTTTCATGCACTTCATCTAATATTACTACATTATAGTTCTTGAGGGTTGGATCAGTTGATACTTGTCTTAATAGAAGACCTTCAGTAAGGAATAGCATTTTTGTGTGCTTTGATTTGCTTTTTTCAAATCTGATTTGATAACCGATTTGTGTCCCGAACTCGTTGTGTGTTTCATAAGCGACGCGTTTCCGAAGAGAAATGCAAGCGATACGTCTCGGCTGAGAACAGCATATATTCTGAAAGCCGGAGTTCAATAAATATTGCGGCACTTGAGTTGACTTTCCACAGCCTATGCGCATGGTTATGGTTATCATTAAAGACATTACAGGTCAACATCAGGAGACAATGTATAAAATGAAGACAAACCTGTATCGCCAGCGATCAGAACCACTGAATGTCTTTGAACGGCATCGAGTATCTGATCTTTGAACTTGAAGATGGGTAAATCCATTTGGATTTGTTTCAATTTTTCCAATGCCTTCTGTTTTTGTTTGTCCAGAAAATCCAAGTAAAGGACAACAATATTCCTGAAATCGAGGACTCTTTCAGCGGAGAGACTGTTCCTTATATAATATCTATCGTCCAAATCATTAACAGAAGATGTTTTGGCTAAAAGTACCGACACATCTGACCATTGGTCGGGTATTTTGAAGGTCAGATCCGCTAACTTACGTTCAATACTTTCGTAATAATGCTTTTGTTTATTCATTTGAATCGCTTTTTCTTCAGTTGACTGATATTTGCGAAGAAAAGCCCAAAACTCGTCGTATTCTTTGGTCCCGACTCTCAGCACTTCATTGTCAATGAAAAACATTTTATTTAAAACAAATTTATGTTTTTCATAATTGAAGACATATTTCGTCTCTTCTTTAGACGAACCACTTTGTAATTCTTCGTAAGCGTCATATCTTGAAGATCTCGAAGAACTGTATGACGAAGAATGACAAGAGTTGTGTTTTTTGTCTCTTTTCTCGTATTCACGTTTGGAGCTCGTCATCAGATTCAAATGTTCATGCTAGTAAGTATCAATTCCAGATCAAAACTGAGTCTTCAAATGCGATCACAAGGTTAAATTTAGAATTGAGCCCGGTATTTGTCACTTGTATTGTTTTCAAACACAAGTTTGTTTTGAAAAAAAAACTGAATATTATGGGAGTAAAAAAATTGGTACCAAAACACAGCGTTGAAGTACGGTTGCTATATAATTGATGTACTCATTTCACGCATTAAGCAACTCATTTATTTAACAAAACATTTTCTTTATTTGGTACAAATTGTTTACTCCCATAATAATATGAATGAATTATATTTATAACCATAAACTACATGAACAATTTAGGACGCTTTCTATTTAATATTCGGCTTAAATCACAACAAAACTAATCCAGGTTCGTCATCATTAAAACGACTTTTTTTATATTGAATCAGCTAATTGGAAATGTAGTGTTGGAAATATGATCTAGCCGAGCTTATGGCAACGTATTTGTTTGAGGGCATGTCTGACGTTTAAAATACAGTTGAAGTCATTTTTAAACTTTAAATTTTATATTTTAATTGAATTCTTGAAAATGATGGACAACTTATCGGTGGAAGAATCGAAACATTACTGTCTGGCAATCAGTGCTTTAAGTAAAGCTGTTTCAGACACCGAGAAGTTTGGGGCTCTATTTGTCCTCTCAAATGTTCTTAAAGACAAATCATTGAGTTCGCAACAAAATCAGCATTTGTTTCAGTCAATTGATCCAATATTTTTATGCCGTCTCTTACAATCTGATGGTGAGAGCAGTGAAACACCTGACGGCTGTCCGAAATACATCTATCAAACGATTGGCGTTTCTATTATTTCATCTTTTTTCATACGAATCGCCGACAATATAGACATTAAGACATCCGTTCAGTTGTTGTCTTCAATGGTTCTAATTTTAAAGCAATTGAAAGAAAAAGAAAATTTGGATCAAAATGAAAGACAAATGATCTCCGATATTATCATATGTTTTGAGTGTTTCTTCAGCTCAAAACAGACACAAGAAATTGATTTCCGAACGACAAAGAGTTTATTTGAGACTAAATTCACTAAAATTTTGTTTGAAATGCAATCAAACGACAAACTCTCTGAACAGAAGAACTCCATAAACGACTTGTTGACGAAAACGGCGATCGTATTTGAGTGGACAGACTTTGATCCACAAACATTCGATGTCTTTATGTCCTCAATCATTGAAGAGTTCAAATCAAATAAAGGCAAAGAGAAGTTCCAGTTATGCCATACCTTGAATGCAATTATCGTTAAAAACAGAACACATTTCGTCAAACAAACAAACAATCAATTGATTGTTTCAATAACTGATACCATCTTTGATATATTTCGGAACAAATTGAGTAAAGAATTAAGGGATCCGGTCTTAGAACTAGTGGCAGCTCTAACCGAAGTATACGATGGCTTTAAATGGATTAATTCAGTCAACTGTTGGAATCAAAACAATTGCAAGAATTTTCTTCTTTTGTTGCGTTTGTGTTGCATTGAAATTGCCGTCAATTTTGAATCTGAAGACTTAGACATGAATTGTGTGGCAAATAGTTTCGTCATTTTAGAACATTCGGTGATTACTGTGGCCAATGATTCCGAACAAATGGATCTTTTGAACCATTTCTCACCACAAGAAGTTTATGATATGTTGACAGCCATTAAGGATACGATGTCTGTAATCATAAGATATTTGCAGAGATTCAAAGATGAGAGCATTGACTTTGAGGTTGAAAGCGATGTCATTACAAGTATTTTGGCCTCGATCAGAGTTCTATGCGTTTGGGTTACAGAAGAAACGGAAGCCCTCAGAGAAGAAATTGCAGACATTCTTCCAATCATTTTGAAAGTATTCAAAAAGACTTATGACAAGAGATTTTCGATAAACAAATCGATAATCACTGCTTTGGTCTGTTTGGCAGAAGACGATCGCCTCAAAGACATTTTGTTGACTCAAAATCTTATGGAATTCTTGAACAATGTCTCAACTAAAGAGCCAAACGATGAACTCATCAATAATTTGAGAGACATTTTAAAGAATTAAATAACAAAAAAATAATTTTGTACTAGGAAATAAAAATGTTTTACAATTTTCCAGAAAAATACACTTTTGATTGAAGTAAATGTTTGAATAGAAAATTGATAACAAAATAAGAATTCCATTCAAATGTTGACTTCATTTCCTCTGACAAGTCGTGATCTGGCCTTCCAGACCAACTATTCAAGAGAAAGATTATTTAACATTGAAATTGTTTGCTAATTGATTGAGTGACTGACCCCATAGTCGTCGATTTCAACGCCGAACCTTTTCCTGGCCACTTCCAGCACCTCTTCTGCCAACTTTTCCTGGAGAGTTCCCTTCACATCTATGTAATGGCATTCAGAGGCCGCGTAATGACACGAAATAGCTTTTCTGAAACCTTCTGTCCGATTAGCACCGGAACCATGAATTAAAAGAGGGTGGAAAAAGATAGTGTCCCCACATTCCATCTCTACGTGAACCCTATTTTCAGATCCTGTCATATCTTTGATGCCATAAAACATTTTGTTGACTCCGCCCTTAATTCAAATAATTTTACATTTAATACGCCATCAAAAAAAAACTTTTGTCAGACCTCCCATTCGGGGTAATCGTGTTCTAAGTGTTCGCCCTTATGAGTGCCGGGAATGGCGACCAGACCTCCGTTTGCTCTGTTAATAGTTTCCATTGCAGTCCAGGCGCAGACAATACGGTCTGCCGGTCGGAATGGGAAATAATGCAAGTCTTGATGGAGAGGATGTCGAGATGATTCTGAGCCCGTGTCCGGGGGCTTATTGATTAGCATTGTATGGATTGCCGTCAGATTTGGTCCACAGAAGGCCTCCACGTAATCCAAAATCGCTGGATATTTGCAATATTCGAATAAAGTGTCGTCGGTATAGAGTTCTTGCAATTTATAAACTGTAGTCTCATTCTGATCTGCTTTTGCCACTTTGACCTCTTTCTGAATTGTCATACCCTTAGGTGCGGCCACTTTTCGGTTGGCTATGTCTCGAAAACGGTTCCTAAATATCAGAACAATTTTTATTGGGAATGCAATTTAATGGCATTTAATTACAAATATTTATTGATATCCTCTTTGTTGACAAGACTTTTAACGACAATAAATCCATTTTCTTCATAAAGCGAGCGCTGCTCTGAAGACAACTTCGAGTTCTGGTTTAAACTGAATTTGAATCCATTTGTTTCATTGGTTTTGGGCTAAATTCAGAAAAAACTGAGCAATTAATTTAAATGAATTGATTAGAAATACTTGAGTTGAAGAAAAAATGTTAGTTGTCCTATGAAATGATAAAACACTAATTTTTGTCACATTCTTCGGAATTTGCAAACATTGAGCCAAAGGTCTATTCAAAATCGCAAACATTTTCACTTCAAATGAACAAGTTTAAAACTTTTGTGTAATTAATATAGTTAATAGTTACCAATAATCAATGCAAAACAACATTGATCTTCGCACTAATGGATTCGTTTAGTACTAATCCATTGATAAATGATGTGACGTAAGACCAAGTTTATTGAAGATTGATTTAATCAACTTTTGGATGAATAACACAACTCTTAACTGTTGTTCATTTGAAGGTTAGGTCCAAAAATCATAATCTTTGGACTTATATTAGAAAAAGTTATTAATTGATTAAATTATGAATTAAACTTTGATCGGAATTAAGGATGAATTTAAGAGAAGTTGGTTTTCGTTCAATGAAAGCCCAAATTTAATGAGTATTTGAACGCAAGATATCGCTATATATTTGTGTTATGAAAACGACTCCTATTTTTTATCCTTCAATCGGTTTATAAACAAAACATTTGAAATGATTTGTAATAAGTTTTGTTTATTTCTCGTTTTATCAAACATTTGTTAAATGTTTGTTTAACTATCTCTTCATTTGGGCCGACATTATAAACAAAATAATTATAATTTTGATCAATAGATTGGTTAGTCTTTGGAAGTTCTAAAAAGTGTTTCATTAGAAGAGACCAAAAGTGATGCAAAAGTACGAGAAACTGGAGAAGATAGGAGAGGGTACTTATGGCACTGTCTTCAAAGGCAAACATCGCGAAACACAAGAGATAGTGGCCCTCAAGAGAGTCAGTCATCAACAACAACACAGCCATTAATTATTGTCTTATTCAGGTCCGCCTCGACGACGACGATGAGGGCGTCCCCTCCAGTGCTCTTCGCGAGATATGTCTCCTTAAAGAACTCAAACATAAAAATATCGTTAGGTTTGGACCAATCATTGTTTTAATTATCCTTTAATCTGAATTATGTCTTAAGATTACACGACGTCCTCCACAGCGAAAAGAAGTTAACCCTGGTCTTCGAGCACTGCGATCAAGACCTTAAGGTTGTTTACACTTCTTTGGAACAACTCTTTAATTCAAATTATTTGATCAAATTATCAGAAATATTTCGATAGTCTTAACGGTGAAATAGATCCAGATGTGGTCAAAAGCTTTATGTATCAACTGTTGAGAGGACTGGAATTCTGTCACAGGTTTTGATGACTTTTGTTCTGAATTTTCAATTGATTTTTGGTCTGATTTTAGTCACAATGTATTGCATCGCGACTTAAAGCCTCAGAATCTGCTGATCAACAAAAATGGAGAATTGAAATTAGCGGACTTCGGGTTAGCCCGTGCTTTTGGCATTCCTGTCCGATGCTATTCTGCAGAAGTGGTCACTCTTTGGTTAGAATTGACTTTTCAAGCAATAATCAATGGAAACTAATGTTTAAACTTCAGGTATAGACCGCCGGATGTCTTATTCGGAGCTAAACTGTACACGACATCTATCG
Organism: Euzetes globulus; assembly: GCA_034695525.1. Classification (NCBI taxonomy): domain Eukaryota; kingdom Metazoa; phylum Arthropoda; class Arachnida; order Sarcoptiformes; family Euzetidae; genus Euzetes; species Euzetes globulus. Next base: position 23,198 of record JAQIWP010000229.1, read on the forward strand.
ACTGCTGGTCTGCCGGCTGTATATTTGCTGAGTTGGCGAATGCGGGCCGACCTCTTTTTCCTGGTAGTGATGTTGACGATCAGCTCAAACGTATATTCAAACTGTTGGGAACGCCCACAGAAGAGTCGTGGCCGGGAGTCACTCAACTGCCAGATTACAAGCCTTTTCCACTGTATCACCCGACCACAAGTTTCGCTCAGGTGGTGCCCAAACTCAATATAAAGGGTAGAGATTTGCTTCAAAAGCTTCTGGTCTGCAACCCTTCGCAGAGGATGTCGGCCGAGGATGCGATGTCTCACTCCTACTTCATAGACCTACCGCTCACTATAAAAAATAGCTGAAGAACTATCGATTGTCACTACTGACTGATCAGTGTTTACTAAAAACTAATTTATTTGTTGTTAACATTCCTTTAATTTATTTATTTAATACATTTCTCATTTGTTTTCATTTAATTACAATTAATTTGAATTTTAATACAATGTCTGAATTTTTGATCAAATCTTTTGATTTAATTAAAGAATAATCCATTTTTTGAGTCAACATTTATTCGCTTTTTGGCGAATCTTTTGAATCACATTTGGATTGTTTGGCGAACTCTAAAGAGTTTGTCTGAGAGATTGGCGGCAAAGAAGCGGTCGGTCTGTGCGGGAATATCGGCAAATTTGGAATAGAGGTACAAGAACAAAGTGATGGCACAGAACTATAGTCCCGACCAATTGGTGTATGAGTTCTGTGAAAATTACTCAAACCAAACAAACTATGAAAAGGATTTGCAGACGACGACGGCTTTAGATAAGGAAAGGAATTCCCAAAACGATCTGATGGTAAGGGAAGTCCTGTCAGAGCAATGCTATCTCGTGAAGATGTTGAAGAGCTGTTGGATCGGGTCGGTGTAGGGTTTATTGCCGTAGAGCTGGAAGGTATCGATGGAATACTGGGTAAAGGAGTCTGAATGGTTGTGGGGGTGTTTCCAGAGCTAATCCAACGCCATTGAGATTGTGGTTGTGATGTCTGCTGCAAGAGTTGAAGTCGTGTTTGTTTACGCCATTTAGCTCTGCAATTGTCAACAATTTCAGTCATTTTTCCAGTTTTTATTCAAACAAATTCAGACCTCAAACATTAAGACCACAAATACATAATTTTAGCCAAAATTTGGAAAAGAAAATCAAAAACAAAATCAAATGAGACACTAATTTAACAGATCTTCCGTCAAAATACTTAACTTCTATTCTGAAACCAGACTTGAATTCTAGATTCGGATAAATTGATTTTACTTAAACACAAAATACACTTTAGTCTTGAGTTAAAAGTCTGAATAAAATATTACTTTGCGATCGTCTCTCTCAGAAAGACATCCGGATAATGGGTTCTTTGGAATAGCGCTTCCAATTCGGCCAATTGCTGAGGTGTAAAAGTTGTACGGTTTCTTCTCTGCCAAGGTAATTTCAAAGTTCATTTCAAAGTTAATCTTTAGAACAATAGATGTCTCTTTAAGTTTCACAAAAGTTGTTTTCAAAAATCAGATGTTTTTATAGTCTTTTAAATAATTTTAGATTAATTTCATTTGCTTTGAATACTATTAGGCTTTAAACAGTATATCTTATAATACAATGTCTTCTTCGGTCAAATTCAATAGTTCTTTGAAACTCTTGAGGAATATTTCTCATGAATTGAAAAAATTCTTGAATACGGTAATAGACTTTTTGGGAAAATTCATTAAAATCTCAATAATTATCCTTTTTTAGGAAGCGGTCAAATCAAACCAAACAATGGTTTATATATTGGATATGTATCGAAGACACAATGTGACCGATCAAAGGGTCTGCCGTTCAGACCATGAACTGCAATATTTGGCAGAAACCTATTTATGTTATATTAATAGTACTCTTAATTATCAGAAGATTTACGACAAGTTTTACAATAAAGGAGAGCGAAGTGTCGAACAAACGGCTCAAATGCTTGGCTTTGAACTCCCGAAGCAACACAAATGACTACATTTTTACACTTCTTCTCTAAATTAGACTTTTAATCAAATTATTTCCTTTGATGTAATTGTTGGCACATTTTAAATGAACTTACAAATAAATTGAAATTGCCAGCACATTAAAAATCTTGTAATATGGCTAAAGTCACTAATTGAGACAATAGGATAGAATAACTCTCTGATTTGTCACCTGGAGTTAACCTAGCTTCAGTCTCCAATTTTCCACAAATCATTACAACATTCTAAACTGAAAATTCAGCAAAAGTCTACCCTTAGTGCTATTTTTCAAATTGTTCAAATTATCTTGGCATATGATCAATTAATAAAGTTACAAAAAATAGTTTGAATTATCTTGGATCAAAATTATAGCTGAATTTAGCAATATGTATGTTCTCTTTGACAAGCTTTCTAGGACCTATGCTCTTAATTCGTGACTTATGTGTGACTCAATTCAAAGTATTGCGGCTCTCCATTAAATCAAAAGAATTTCATAGATATTGAAACAACATTGTCAAATTATGATCAATCAACCAGATTGTTTTCTTTTAGAGTTAACTATGATTATGTTTGATATTTCTATTAATGGTTTGTTCTTGGCTAAAATATACAAATTTGGCTAGTTTAATATAAACTTGAATAGATGAATTGATTCTCAAATTAATTTCTGGTAACAAAGTGCTAAATAAATTTTTATAGTATCGAATATGAAATCCAATATGAAAAGTATTGAAAATTTACTTGGCTAAAATAATAGAGAAAAATTTTATTGAAGCAATTATTAAATCCAATAAAAAATAAAGTGATTGACAATTGTTATTATTGTGTGAAAAACTGAATATTCCTATAATATTGTTTTATTTCATCAAACTCTTATACTTTTTACTTGAGTATTTGTAGAAACATTTTAAATTATTAAATTTTGCATAATCAATTTAAGTTGAAAAATCTGACCAGAAATTTAAAAACTTAGGATTATTAAGAATGAATAAATCTCAGATTGTTTATTCCAAATTGACATGTATAAATTGTTGTTAGTGAATGGAACCAAAGTCTTGGCACATAATTAGAGCTCTTCACTCATTTTTCTATAATTATTAAGTTTTATAGAAATAAATTTAGATATTGTTTAGAATTAAAAAAAGGTTTAGCAAATTCTTTGATTTCGATTTTGATCTTATCCTTAAGCCACAGAACTATTGACAATAAAATAATTCAATTCTAAAAAGAGGTCATTATTTTATGCTTTGTTGAAAGCAATGCGATTGAAATGAAAACTATTTGCTAAAACTTTTATGGAAAACAATTTAATGTCATTCTTATCGTTTGAATTTTTTCAACAAATTAATTAACAAAAGAAGTTTAGTTATCTTTAATTCAAATATTTAGTTATTTTCCTGATAAAAGTCTCGCATAATTGAATTTGGGGCATAAATTGGAACAATTCAAATAAAAGAACAAACTTTTTTGTTTTGAAAGTTTTTATCAAATTCTAATACTTGGTGTGAAATTTGAAACTTATATTCAGAGCACAAAAATTTTAATCATTTCAAGAATATAAAAATTGATAATAAATTTCAAGTAAAAGAAAAGTTGTAGCAAAATATTTGTTGTTATTTATTATGAAAAGTCAATCAATCACTTACTTGTCTACGTCTCGGAACTAATAAATCTTCGGCGAGCGCTGCTATCACCTCATCGGACAATCGGGAATTCGGATCGGTTGAAGAACCAAAGGGTGGACTCATGAACTGACCAATTGGTGATAAATACGGCGAAACCCTATAGAATATAAATTTGTTTAACCTATTGATAAGAATTGAATTACATTAGAATTCGAAAGAATTTATCAAGTTTGTTTGTAATGACAATCGAAAACTGTTCAGAAATGTTATCAAACTATCAATAAATGACCGGAAAAGTTAAGGAATGCCGAGAGAAGTGAATTATCGAATAAATAGGAATGAAAGACAAAATTAGAGAAATCTGGTCCTCTTTTTATAGCCTTCGCCATCATTTGATTCGCCGGTTATTTGTCGTCAAATAAGTGGATATAAAAACAGAGTTCACTTGGAATAATGTATTTGTGATAAGCCGTATCTTATTTCTAATTAGTGTAAAAGTTTCACCGATTTTTCAATCATGACATGAGTGGATGCAATACTACCTCAACAGAGAGGAGAGCACAGAATAGCATATGATACGGGAGACAGAGAGGAGTAGCATTTCTTTTGTCAATCTCTCGGATATTATGAATATATTCTTTTCTCTTTATATTCATGTAATTCACTGACAATATAGTCATCCCATTATATAATGACTTTTCTCTATAAAATTCATTTCATCTTTCATTCAATGTATACCTTCGACGAAACATTTACCACAAAATTAATTTTCCTATGAAGTGATTGCTTTTGATTTTTATATAAAGTTCGGCAAAATGTTTATGATTTTCAGTAATTCTCTTATTCTTTATCATAATTGATGTTTTTAATCATAAATGCAATCATATATATCCCATAATTTTGAATTAGAAGTTATCTGAATAAAACTAAAAATGACTTATTTTTAATCAATTGAAAAAATGTATTCAATAAGCAATAAGCAAATGGTTAGGTATTTCTCGTAAAACATTTATTAAAACTTACAAAAAAGGAAAGGATACTCGCTAAATTATATAAAAACTGAAAAATCTGAAAAACAAATGGTTTGCCGCTTCACTCGGAATTTAATTCAAAACAAAGTGGGCGGTTCTAGCCGTTTTTTTAACAGTATGCTATATCTCCTTGGTTATTACTGTTTACAACCCTCGCTTTTGATCTACTTTTTGGTAAAACAAACTTGCCACACATTCAAAACAACATAACAATCAATTGAATAGACTTTCAAAGTAAAAAAACTTGTATTTGAAGAGGTATTTGAAAGAACAGATTAAACATAAAAATAAATCGGTTGTCGTCTGTCGTATATTTTAATAGAAAATTTCTGTTTTCCGATAAAGACTGATGGATAGCATATTGGAAATAAAGAATCGACTGCATTGCCTTGCATATTTTATCAATTAATAAAATTATGAAGCAGTTATGTAGATTAAAAAAAACTTGGAATCGAATTTTCAACTTATTTTAATTCAAATTTATTTTGAGTACACAATAATCATAACAAATTTAATGACAATATTCTTGTATAATTCTTAACATTAGCTACTATTCAAAACAATTGCACTGAAAGTCAATCAAAACTCCTGTAATTATAGAAATTAATGAATTTTTCAACAAAATAATCATTATTTTTCAATCTCATTAAAACCCACATTTTTCTAATAAATGTTAAAATGTGCTGAACATTGAGTCCAGTGCAGAAAAGTTAGGCCCAATATTTTACACGCATATGTTGTCAAACAGTATTTTAGTTAACAGTCAACTCAATATTGATTCTTAAGTTTTTTTTTGGTGAAAAATTCAAGAATTTTTTAATAAGAATTTTCAACTATTGTAAAAAACAACCCAGTTCAATCTCAAGATTCATCGAGCAGATCTGTCTTAATTTTATGACTTTTCGACAGTGATATCATCGATCACAGACTACTTCATATTAACTAGAGCATTGTCTTGAGATTAAATTGGATTTCAATATCAAAACAAATCGATTGCCAGCCATTATTTATAGGAATAAAACGATTTAAACAAAAATCATTGACAAAAGTCTTGTCAATTAAGCTGAATATAAGAATATAATTTAACTAGATATAAAAAATTTAATGTTTGGAGTAATAGGTAAATGACTTCATAATTATTTGGGCGATCGAATGAATCGACGCAATAACTCATTTCCATTACAGACTTATAATTTGAAAGAAAAACAAACAAAAAATGATTTTTAAATTAATTTCTATAAATTATTTATAATAAGTTATAAGTTTATAGTAATTTTGTTTAACTTTAAAATATTTTCTTCCTCTTTGAGTGAAAATCTATAATTTTTAAGATATATTAATATTGATAATAATAATAATTACATAATTTTTTATTCAAGGGATACTTTGATAAAATGAAAGCTACAAGGAGCTTATGTTGCGCAATTGAAAGTTACTCATAATGTTGGTTAACAGGTAGGAGTATACTTATTTAACAAAGCATTGTCGGGCAAGAAGTGCCCAAACCATCATAATTCTAATGGACTATTCAAACATTTAAATTGGTCAAGATTTCTATTGTGTGAGACAAAGATACAAGCAACTCTTTCACCTCAAATGTAACTTTCATTTCCTCGAACAACCCTTTGAATAGAAATTGAAAAAATATTGTATTTTATCGGTTGGCTTATTGTAAGGCAAACTAAAAATTAAGTTTAAATGCATTTTTGTGATTATTTACGACAATTTTGGGATTTTTAAAAATTAAAGTAAATGACATCATTTGAAGCGAACAATACAAGTATTTTCACAGATATGTCTATGGATTTAATTAATTAATTAAATTATAGACCAAATGTAATAAAGTTAATGGTTTGAGCAAAAACTCAATTACATAAAAAAAAGTTGAAAATCGAATTTAAATAGAAATTGAATACAAACTTATCATTCAAATTGAAAATAAGTAATAAAGTTGAATAATAAATTAATTTATCGATAATAAAATAGAAAGAAATAAAAAGGATTTGAAAAAAATTCAACTAATATTTCATAATAAATATATTAATCGATTAGTTATTTAATACTTTAAAAACTTCTTTAATGACTTTTAGCGTTATTATCAATCAATTAATAGAAAAAAGTGTTTTCAATTGCAAATTGACTTAAATTTGAAGTTTTTAAATACTTATACATATATAAAAAACTTCAATACAACAAAAAAATGCAATTAATTTGAAAATTAGGTTCGAATACAATTATGTTTAAAACTCTCAAATAATTAACGGCAAAAACGACGAAAAGTATACTTTTTTAGTATCAAATCATTTGGAGACCGAATAAGTGATTAAACAAATGATTTGGCGATCGATTAAGACGTTTCACTTTTAACTTAATTATTAGAAGTGTTGAATATAACGCTCAGAATAGTTGTCTAAAAATAAGACAATAGCTTAGGTCTGATCTTAAAGATGTAAACGAAAAGTTGTGATTAACTCTCAAAGTGAGAAAAACTTGAGAAATGCTTGCGGCGGAACAGGTATGTGGAGAGGAACAGTCTTAAGTGGCTCATTGTCATCATTATCCAGATCATTATTCCGGTGATTGTTGTAGTGTTGAACGAGTGGGTGATGAAAGAAAGGCATATTATGGACAACAACAGGATTTTGTGGCTGCGCTCCATTTCTGTTCATCGATTGTTTAGCACCGGGTAGTGGAACGCGATTCTGATAAACGCATGGATGACCATAAGACTGATCAATACATAGGGACAGACAAAAAAAATTAAACATTAAATGTCATGTCATCGCTATTACAACTATTTTATTCACAAAAATAATTAAAACTTTATTGAAAACCATACCTTCCAGAAAAGGCAACGACAATGTCTACAGAGGAACAGACAGTCCGCGTATTCCTCTTTAAGTCCGAATTTTCTGAAAATGATAGAAAAAACATTGAAATAAATGTGATTGAGAATAATAGCAATTGTCTTACTTTCTGAGCTGATGGAATACCTGTTCCCAATCGACTTTATTATCGACAGTACAGCTATCCTTACTGTTGGCGAACAGCCATCGCAACTGAGCTCTGGTGTAGTGATATTTGCAGAGCTGCTTCCAAATATGCTGTTCGTCTAACAAAGACTGCATAATATCATATGCCTGACCAGAATTCATTAGATCTTTGTAATCGGTTAGTCGGAGAAGGATTTCACGGATCAGCTCTTCGGGCAGATCTGTTAATCGTTTGCTGCCGTCTTCTGCCGGCTATTGAAACAACATTTTTGAGTAAACGATGGAAAAAATTTAATGTCTTTTTAATACCTCTTTTATTTGAATTCTGTTCGCCATTTGACAGATGCGTTCCATAGTTCGCAAATGCTGTTCCCATAGGCGAGTGCTGCCCAGAGGTCTTCCCCAACAGTAGTATTTTCTCATAATCTTCTTGAGGTCATATAGCAATGTATGGAGAATATGAATGTTTTGCTGATTACTCGCCACTGAAGTCCCCATAAAAACAGGTTAACAGAGGAATACATAAAAATTAATTTATTTCACTTCAAGATTTGATAACAATTCTGGTGAACACTTCCTTTACTAAAAAGCCATAAATTAGTTCTTTAATGAATTTTTTTAAGTTCATTTTCCTTTTCATACGAACTCAACGCAAACAAAGAGGTCATAAAAAATATTTAAATAGCCCACAATCAGCGTTGTATCTTGCTAATTCATGGAAAAAAATCTACTCTACTTCTCATTAGAAAACGAATTTTCAAATTAGAATAATGTTAAACAAAATGAGAAACTGAAAGATCACAGATTAAAATCTCATTTGAATTACAAATTTTCATCAACTGATAAAAAGTTTGGGAGAAATTAAAAATAAAATAATTATTGTAAAAAGTCCAGGAGTATAAGTCGACTTACATTTCGTTGCGTAACTAATCTTAGGAAATTTTCTTATTCAATAAAGTTTTTAGAATTAATGACTATTCCCTAACATTGTCGTGGTTAATTTGGAAATTTAAAGATAGGGGCAATTAAGTAGATTTTCGATCGTCTTATTTCTGTATTAGTTCTAAATATGCATAAAACAGTCCGCCCGGAAGGGGTCACAGAACCAGTGAATTGTTGTAAAAATAATGAAAGAAATTTAAAGCAAAGATTAGAGAAAACCTCAGATAAATGGATAGATATGTAGATCGCTATTAATATACGTTAATAACTCGAATATATAAATATATGTATGAGTA
>JAQIWP010000230.1:0-32063 GCA_034695525.1 Euzetes globulus
TTTCAGACAATCAGTGAAGAAATAATTTTATCAGACGATAATATGGATGTCGTTGGTCAGGCTGTGATCAGACAGTCCGTTCCTATTAGCCACCGCCCTAAATTGTGTTAAGTAATGCTATTTGTGGGAAAAATCCCCGCTAGGTACTACATGGGGTAGTTGGACGTTAAAGTACCCCTAGAAACGCCATCTTTTAAAAAAATGATCAAAATTCGCGAAGAGCCCCAGGGACTCCTTCCGGGGAAATTCTGTAACAATATATAGATGTGCAAAGAGTTTAACCATATTTGCAGGTCATTCTAGCTCAGACATGTTCAAGGTCCGTGACCCTAGGGGGATATAGCAGGGGGATAATGACTCATTCCCAGACCAATCTAGGGGGATATAGGTGGTATTTTTTAAAAATGACTGTCGGAAACGGTGACTGGAAGCCGCCATTTTGTTGTTGTAAATGCGCTTATTTCCGGTAGTTGAAAGCTTTAATTAGGTTAATTAAACCATAATTAAGCTATAATTCAAGTTACATTAGCTGATTCCCTTAAAAGAAGGGACAAAATTGCTGACTTTTTAGCCGCCATTGCTAAAAAATGGCAATTTTTGGGTTGCCATTACTAAAAAATGGCAATTCGAGGTGGGTAAAGTTTTTTTCAAACTTAGGCGAATAAAATGACCAAATCTCGGTCTAGGGGGATAATTCGGAAAATATCACCCTTGCACATTCCTGCTCTAGCTCCTAAAAATGATGATTAATTATTTAGTTTTGAATTATTTAGAATTGCAAACCACATAAAACTTACATTTATATTGTTCAGCTAACTTCTTGGTTATCCTCTGAAAGGTAACAAATGAGAACTTTGTATTATTTAGGGGTTTAATGTCTGGCAGAGAATCAATATATGCCTTAATTATTCATTTGTTTTCCAATTGCTCCAAAAAGCAAATCGACAGAAAAATGGATGCATTGTCAAGAACTAGATTTTAGTTAATTTTGGTGAGTTTTACACTTATTTTTAACAGCTATTTATACTCTTATTCAATTATGTAATCAATCGGTGGATTTTCTCTCACATTGAGACAGAGGAAAATATACAACAAAAAAAAAGACTGTTAAAGGTTATGATTTTTTAATCCTTTTAAAATAAAAAGTAATTTAAGAGTAATAATAACAGTGCTTTTACTCAAATTTATTTAATATTATTTTCCTTATTTTATTTTTATAATATAAGAGTTTTTAGTAAAAACAGAATTCAATTATAGAGTAATCAAAAGATTAAAATTTTAAAAAGATGATAAAGGCAAAACTTAAAACAATCAATTAAATGAAAACTTGTCTAAACTTGATATGAAAGTAAAAAGGAGTAGAAAATTAAATTAGATTATTCTCTCAGTTCTTTGAATGCCTTCATTTATCAAATAGTTCTTACAATGAAGATTTTTCAAGTCAAATTAGAAATTCTAAACTTAATCAACAGAAAATATGATTTAAACATTAGTGATGTCAATTTAAAATAAAAACTCACTTTAATAACTGGACACTTTAATAAATAATTGAAGTTTCAATTTATGGTTTTAGATATGAACGAACATTAGCTGAGACGCCAAAGCAGTGAATGCATTGGAATAGAGACCAAATAGCGCTCAAAGCTCTCAACTGTTCGCTAAATTGCAAAGCAGTCGCTCTCTTATAAACTCTATGGCAAAACACGGCATAAATATTTAATTAACGGTAGTCAGCAGAAGGACCTTTTCATCAAAATTAGCATCTATATTTTTTTAAATCATATTTTCTTTTTACTAAACCTTGGCACTTTTATTCCACTTCAAAATGGCCAAGTGGTCAGAATTGAATAAAAGCTGAGCTCACATTTTTTAGGTACAAAAATAAATGAATTTGTTTTTACAAAACAGTTTTAAAGATAGTATAGTTAATAAAATTAATTTAAGAAAATTACATTTAACCTAATTTAAGCAGTTTTCAAGCGAATAGATGATCTGGAAGTTCATGTCTGTCCGGATAACTGGTTTGTGTTCCAGGCTTTAGTACCGATTGGGTGGCTATAAAACACGACCTTTTGATCTGTTCTTCCATTGATAGCGATGGATGACAAACCATATAATAGGCTAAAGCGCCCATAAAAGCATCGCCGGCTCCCTATATGTCGATTAATGAAAGTGAAAGAATAGCTCAGAACTGACTTAAATGAATGAATTTCTCAAAAGATTAAATGAAACAATTATGACAATAAAAGCGACTGACCACCAAACAAATGGATTGGAAATGTTCGTGCAAACTATCATTAGAGCACAAAATTACCAAACTCTGAAATCTGAGGGAGGCTTCAGAAGAAACAGAAAACTATTTGCTGTCAGAGTGTTATTTGTTGTAAATATCAACTGAGATTTCTGACCTCAAATCAAAATACATGTAACTATAGTTTAAGTTACAGTTACAGGGCACATTCCAACCCTTTACCAAGTCTGAAAAATTGACCTTTTATTATCATATAAATTCTTTACAAACATTGAGTCTATTTATTTGAAAATTACTTTGAATATGTAAAATCAGGGATGTACAAGGAATAGTGACTCGTTTTTATACCAAAACCTATGGCGACATTTTCAAAATGGACTGATAAGCTACCTTGTTCTAGAAATTTAAATTGAATAGTTAATTCCCTTAATTAAGCCACAATTAAACTATTATTAAAATTGCAAGGCTAAATCTATCTTAAAATAAGGAACAAAATGGCCGATTTTTTGGCCGTCATTATAAAAAATGTCTGCCGCGCTTCGCTTTGTTCGGCCGTCATTTTTCATTTCCCTAGCCTGATAGGGTATCCCCCTAAAGTTAATTTACAAACCTGGGGGGGATATTTTAGGAAATGTTCCTTGCACATCCCTGATGTAAACATTTTGGGAGGACTTTGCAAACCGTAAGTGAAATACTTACATAATTCAAAATAATGTGACCCACAACTACCAAGATCTACTTTGGGATCTTATTGAGTGGTATACTATTTTGGGAGAACTTTCTTCTAAATTCAGTTGTCGATAAATACTTAGCAAATTGTTCTCTATTTTTTTCATAATTAACCAAGTCAAACAAGTACAATTTTTTTAGTTTTAATCAAAGGTTTTTATGGTAAATGATAGAGAAATAGAAATTAATTTGACATGATAAGGGCAGGGTTCTCAGATTCTTGGGAAGGGTCAAAATTATACGAAACAATTTGATTCAAATGCTTTTTCGTTATTCTATTTTTGTTTCAAATGTTTGACATTTATTAGACGATTATTAGGAAAAATGAGAGAACACTGAAATGCATTCACTCTAATGACTACTCTATTCATTCCATTATTCAGTCCATTACGAAGACATTTATCAAAATTATTGTCAATTAAATTGTTTCACTTAATTAGGATATCATTTGATTTACACTTATTTCAAATCAAAACAATTAAGTGGTCAAAGCTTTTAGGTATGGATACCAAGAATCAGAATTAATGTTTGAAATAAATATAGTCCATACCGTTGTGTCTAATGGCGTGACCTTTTGTTGAATGGGCACATGTAGGTGTCCAGTTGTGTCCATGTACAAGGCTCCATTTGAGCCCATAGTCAATATGACAGAACCGCATCCTCTCTCTAATAGGACTCGGCACGCATTCTTGCCATCTTCAATGTTACTGATGTCTATCCCCGTCATTATAGTGGCTTCGGTTTCGTTCAAACAAAATATATCGCACAGTGAGTATAGTTTTTGTGGCGGAAGTGTAGGGAAAGGAGGCGCCCCATTCACTAAAGTTTTCACTTTTAATAGGAAATTAATTATACATTTTAATCACATTTCCATTTGTTATCAATTAAAAGATTAGAGTTAAAGTTGAAAACTAATCTTATTATTATTAGATTATTCAAGCAATTAATTCAATTAAATTTTATTAATCGACAAACAATGGAGTCAAGTGACTAGCCTTGCTTCTCCAATCTGTGAGAACAATGCAATGCAACCAAGTTTTTTTCAATTAATTTGTTTTAAACACTAGATGTTAAAGAAATATATTAGAAGTCATACCTCCTTCTCTTCGCGCTAAAGTCAACCCTTCCAAAAGAGTTTCGGGCAGACATTCAAAGGTCGAGACAAAGAGTTTGCAATCTTTAAAAAGTGTTGATTGTCTTTCGCTGATTTCATTAGGCATTAGTAGATTTGTGGGCCCCGGAACGTATACTATAGTATTCTGTCCTAATTTGTAAGCATACGATCAATCAACTGTCCAAATGGTAAAAGATACTCTTTTTAGCTAAAATTTACTTAAAATATGCATCATTTTATTCAACATCCAGAACAGATTCATCAAGCTTGTTTTATAGAATGCTGGAAGTGACTACTTTTGTTTACATAGAATGTATTTTATCGCAAAAAAAGAACAACTGACGGATTATACTCATAGCACTTTACCTCTCTCTCTATGGACAAGTCATTAGTAGTCACTAATGCATTGCGAAACCTACATAAAAATGGTCAGTTTTGTTCTCAAAATGCTCATTAGATAGGTCAATTTATTATGAATACTGCGTAAAATAGTTTAGATTACATTTTAAAACTAATTCTAGCTATGCGGAGTATCCAATTGAGTGACACTCTCTATAATAGAAGTTCACCCATCAACATTTAATACCGTTGTCAGCCACACAAATGGCAGCCGTCGATGTGAACGACTCTTTCGTTAACAAAACGTTATCTAAAATTAATTGAATTTCAAAACTCAGACAGAGTTTGATGGTATGATAAATGAGTTTTACCCGTATTTATATTCAATCGTTTGAAGTTATCCAGCATTTCGTGTCCGAATAAATCGTCTCCGATCAATTTTTTAAACAAAAAAAATAAAGTTAAAGTTTAAAGATCACTTATTTTATCAACTATTCCAGTAACTATTAGATTATTCAGAAAATCAATTCAATTGACTTACGTTTCGTAATAAAGAATAATAAAAAAGATAATTACTTTAGCAATAAGTCCGGCGGACAATCCAAGTTTGACTGACATAACACAGGCATTAGACGTCTTTCCTCCGGTTCCTTTCCTGAACTGCTTACCACTGACTGTTTCACCAGGCGATGGAAATCTTTGAGTATAACTGTCCGAAAAGTCTTTAATTTAATTATATAATTCCAATTTTATTGGAAGTGAGTCAATACAGTGAACCTTTCTATAAATTTCATCAATTGACAATTGTATACCAGTGCAAACAGTCTGTGCAAAGCTCACTTTCTATTCAATTTAGCCCCAATTTTATTCAGTCCTCGATTAAACAAACTTTAAGCGATTCTAAACATATATTTAGTGTCTGATTGTCTTATTTATGAGAAAATTAATTCTTTCATTAAAAAAGATGAAAATAAGTCGGGAAATGAAAACGAGTCGATAGATTAAATCGTTATTTTATTGATTTGCAAATTAAGGAAATGTTACTCACGTTATCAAATCCATAACAGAAGCGCCCATAAAAAGTGTTGAGTATTTTCCCATTTTATCGGCAATTTCCTGTAAAAGATCAAAATGACTTTATTGCAACAAAAATGTAATTAGTATTAAATTGAAAATATATATCAATTTCAGAATTAATAATACCATGCTAAAGCAATTATTGAAAATAATGAATTTGCTTCAAATGATTAGGATCTAGGTTCTAAATCCAAAATCTAAGTAATAATCCTTAGAAGTCTAATAAAATTCATCACTGAATTGATATCTAGTTATTGAGTGGTGATAAGTGAAAGTATAAATGAATGTCTCAATTTATAAAAATCAATTCAAATAAGCATTCAAGGTTATAATTGAGCCTTTGCCTAGTTTAAAATAATTATTAAATATTTTGTTTATACTTTTCTGATTTACCCCAAATCCTTCGGTTTACTTCAAACAAAGAAATCGATTTGAATGACAAACGCTTAAGTAATTCAAGAATATATTTGAAAATCACTAAATATTTAAAAAAATCAATTAAATTAAAACAAAATAATTAAGGGATGAAAAATTGAAACTTTTCAATGAAATATGAAATATATAATGAAATATCTAAAAGATAACTGAAATTAAAACAAACAAAGAAAACGTAAAAAGAAAAATTATTCCAATAACATCTTGAATATACTTTGGTTGAATTTTTACATTTATAGAGTAAAATCTTGATATTGTTCTTCCACTCCAAATACCAAAACAAAGTTTAATAAATATATATATATAAATTTAAAAAAGCCGACCCTTTTCACCAATTGTTCATCAATTGCTTGAACCCAACATAAAGATAGGATGAGATCCGACACTATTTGAACACTAATACAATACTTTCAGTTTTATAGATTTTAAGCAAATAAGAGATAAAAATCGTTACGTAAAAGTTTCCATTTGTGTAATGGATTTGACCCATAATTTAATCATTCAAGTCATTGGTTTTCATTTTTATTTTATTATTATTTTTAGAAAACAACGTTTAAAAGAACTTTGAGCTTAAGATTTGAATTTATTAATCATTTTGTGTCAGAACAATTTATTTGAATAATCGATCTATAAAACCATTTTTAAAATTTGGGACCAAATAATCTATTTATAGATTTTCATTTATTATGTGCTAGACTCTGGCAGTTATAGCTAGAACTTTCTGGCAAATGGATAAATTTAATCTCAAGTGAAGAAATGTACTTGGAGTAAATTACATCAAGATCCTTTGAGAAGTTAAAACTAAACTTAAAAACTTATCTAATTTAAGTACTTTTTGAAGATAAGCATTCGTAAAATGAAAGATAAATAAATGAAACAAAATTGAAGCCCTTATTAAGTTGAGAGGTGGCCAATAGGGCACTGTATTTCGTTTCCCCCTGTAAAATGAGAATACCCCCTTAGCCCTCCCCTTCCGCGGCTCGGCCAGCAAATTTTAGGAAGATTTAGGAAATTTTGGTGAACATTTTTGGTAATGAAGGCCAAAATTCAGACATTTTGCAAATGTCGGCCGAAAATCCGTCATCTTGCTCTTTATTTTAAGGAATTAAAGCTTCAAACGTGCAAAATAGTCCAATTATAACCTAGTTAAGTTAATTTAAGCTTAAAATCACCGGAAATAAGCTTAATGGTCGCTAATGGGGGTTTCGAAAAATACCCCCTAGCGTTTTTGAAAAATAAAATACCTTTCCCCCCTGAAAAAAATTGATCTCTGTTATCTATGTTTAAGTCATTATAAGATTATTGAATAATATTTTAATTGATAGACACATAACTTAAAACTTAATAGAAAAACATTTTAATTATTGAAAACTAACAAAAAATAATTTGAAACCAGTTAACTTTAGTTTTGAAAACATTAAATTTGAAAATATTTGTCAAATGACACAAATATATGATATTAGCCCTGAATTGTTTCCATTACTTCAAATCTAATTCATCTATGAATAAAAATGAAAACTTACCGCAATTTTTAGATTAACTATAATTAAAATGTACTTAGTAATTATTGAAGTAAACAAATCAAGATTTGGAATTTGTGTAAATAAATTGATTTACAAAAATCAAAAGTCAACGACTTTTCTGGTCGTAAATCGGAGTTAAAATAAGAGTTGAAAAGTGATTAAAACACTTTTGATTTTGGACTTTAAATCATTGCATAATTTGTTGCCTTTCGTCCGGTTTTCCCAACAGTTCAGTAATTACGTTCTGAACACACAATTTGATCGCAAAACTAACCGATTCCATGAAAATCCGATTAAAATAACTAGATTAAATCACCAATTCAATTGGTTGTTTGTATCCCTAAACCTCATCAAATGTTTGTTTGGATAATACAATGGTTTCCCTCTATGTTCACAATTGATCGATTGGACCGGCTTTCGACTGACAGTTCTTTAGTTTGATTTGAATTGTCGACAAAAGATGTCATGAAGAGTTTTGAGACTTCATTCAATTCAATCCTTTTCATTTGACCAATTCCAACTTGCATATTTGATTGTCCAAAAGTTTAAAATCTTTCGTTGTTTGATAATAAAAAATTAAAAAATAGAGATAACGGACAGTGGAAGCTAGTAATCAAAATTGCCAGGTTCTAAGTTCAACGACTCAGTTAAGAATTTGTGTTTTAGGTTAAACTTTTAAACTTTTCAATCAGGTTTGTTTATTTTTTAAAACAAATTATTTCTAAAAATATATTGACCATGACAATAGAAGGTATAAACATTTTATCGATTTGTCCCAAATTTTCAAATGTTCCGATGTTTTCATTTTGATAAAAGCTTTTAAAAGTTTTTTTAGTTTATGTAAGTTTTGCATTTATTTCAGTGAAGGAACCATCAAGGTGTATTGCAAAATAGATTCATAAGCTGAAAAATAAACAAATTGGCTAAGAGTAATTGACATCCATTGATAAGACATAACTGACGAAACATTCCATGCGTTGAAACTACATTAGAGCTTTGTCACTACATCAGAAAAACCTTGAACATAAATCTGTCATTTTGTCACTGAATTTTATCATTGAATGCAACTGAGTTAAGTGGGCTAATATGCTTGATCCTTTCTTTTGTCAGTTTTAGATATTGAAGCAGAACAATCGAACAAGTGGCAAATTTGATCAGATAAACGGTTAATGAGTTTTGTTTTCAGTAACTTTTAATTAATAGAAACCGTTCTCTAAATATAGTTCCCATAAATATAAATTTTGAGCCGAATTCTTGATATAACGTTAAACATAAATTAGATTCATTAGTTGAAAACAAGTTTATATGTTCTCAAAAAAGAGCATATCTAGTAATTAATTCAATAAAAAAAAGACAGAAATTCTATGAAAAGTGTTGGAAATCTTGTTTTGCAGAAGTAGTGTTGAAACGAATCCCACCCCAAAAAACGGTTATAAAAGTTATATCAGAGAATTATTTAAGAATTGCGTGAATTGTGTGAACAATTTTAATAGCAATCCGACGATATTCTGCTTTCAAAGCCAAACACTTAATCTTCAAAATCGTAGGAAATTCTGATTTTTTCGATAAATTAATAATTATTTCTATTTTTTCCTCGAATCGAATCCAATGTTCTATATTTGAGAGCCAGTTGTGAATCATAAAAATAAGTTGTGTTACTCTCCTTGTAGGTCAGTCCCTGTCTTAGCCAATCTCGACAGAGCGCTGGGATCTGTTAGTCGTCCCACTTTGAAGTTGTTGTTCTATTTCTTCGAATCTAATGAAAGGTCATTGTATTGAAAAGAATTGATTAGAATTGTTGAGAGAGACGAACCATCGAAGACGTGTTCAGTCAGACAGTGTTCACAACAATAACCAAACAAATTATGAAGTTTTTAATCGTATTTACGATTGTTTTCACCACTTATTTTGATTTCGGTAAGTCTTTCAACCATTCACTTCTTTTTCTTCTTTTTCTTCTTAATTCGTATTAAATTCAACTATACTTCTGACTAATTATTGAAAAGCTTTCGATTACTTTTTCAATCGATTCAATAACATTAGACTAATTGAAATAATTGCCGACCAGGTTTGTGTCAGGCGCGGGCCGGACAGGCAGCTCAGAATCTATGTAGAAATAAAAACAGCGGAGTTTTCCCACACGAAGAGTATTGCGATTATTACTATGAGTGTGACTCAAATGGAGAGGCAGTAATCGAAGCCTGTCCTAATGGTCTGGCTTTCGCTGGTCACAAGAGAGGTCTGGTCACTAACTGCGATTATCCACACAGAGTCGGCTGTCCTGATGGCACTCGTGTTATGGGCCGTAAGTTTGATGTCATTGTTTTAAATTTGCAATTATTAGATAAGTGAACGACTTGTTCGGGCAGAGCAACCAATCGGTAGTGACAACTGCCAGTGGCAATACGGAGTCTTCCCTCACGCCACATCTTGCACCAGATATTGGCATTGTTGGAACGGAACTGCCACAATTCAGCAATGTCCCTTCTCATTGTTGTACAACGATGTGATCCACTCTTGCGATTGGCCGGACAATGTGCCCGACTGCCAAAAGCATCGTTAGTCCTAACAATCACTTTCTCTGCCCTTAAATATCAACCGATTATTTCAATTAATAGCCATCTGTAAGGATGTGCCCAATGGTGCTGTTCTTATTGAGAAAAGTTGTGTCCGATATTGGCTGTGTGTCGGCGGCTATCCTCGTTTGCAAAGATGCCCGGCAGGCCTTGCCTTCAATCCCAACACATTGAGATGTGAATTGGCCACAACTGTTGCCGGATGGTATGCCTTCTTTCCAAATAATCTTTTCCTAATGTTTCTATCCAACACATAATTAGTGAACCGCCACCAACTACTTCTCCCCCTGAAGATGAAGATGATGATGGCGGTGATGCTGGAAATAAGCCCAGTTCTGGCAGCAATTCGCGACCACAACAAACTGGACCCACACCACAGCAGTTCAGACCATCGCAGTCTGGAGCAAGACTTGTGGGCAAATAATCACTCATTCATTGGGTTCAACGTTAGGGTAGACCCAAACGAAGTCACTTTTGCATCAGTTATGCAATACTTGCCATACATGTGAATAACGATATTTTATATTAAACACAATAAATACGAGTTATTATAACCAGATTTTCATTATATCATCCGATTATATGAAAATCTCGGATTATATTCTTATAGTTTAAGCAATAATTCCAAGAAGTTTTTGTTTCATCCGCTGTTTCTTAAATCATTACAATTATAACAAAACTAATAATTTATTTGAACTGAAAACATGTTTTTGTAAAGTTTTGATAATAAATTTTTTTCTAAACGATTGTCTTTTTTATTGAACTCGGGTAATTCTTAAATTTTTCTTAAGAATATTCAAACATTCAATATTTTAATCAAACAAATATTACATTAAATTAAGTGATAGTAATGTTTTAAGCCTACACTTCAGGTGAAAGCTCTTAAAACTATGTTTCCGTGTTTTCAGGGCTATTGGCCCCTCCGGCTGTTCCTCTGGCAAATACCTAATTACCGAATAATTATTGTAATGGAAACTAATTCAATGGACAACTAGTGATGAACTTATATAAACTTTTAATGATTTGATGGGTTTGGACTCAACTATTAAACAAATCAATGGTTTGAATGGCTTATAAGATAATCAAATTTTCAAAACTACTTCAATCATTCCGTGGGTTTTTGGAACCAAATATTTGTTTTAAGGAAATTCATTGTGAAATTGTTTACAGATTATATCACAATAGAAATACGATTGAAATGAATATTGAAATGAAGTAAAAATTTTCATTATGTCGACAAAGAATACTAGAAATCTATGTCAACACTTGATTTTTGTACTAAATTTTGTAAATTCATTTTTCTGTGGAATATCTCAAAAATGTTTTCTCCATTGAAGCAAAAGAATGGTTTGACACTAATGTTAATGAATACGGAATACATTAAGCAAAGTATTGAATAAATTTTCTAAAGTAGGAGAACTACAGAGAAAATTATTTTAATTAATGGGTTTGTCTGCCATTTATTTTTGGATTACATACAAAATATTTCTGGTTTCGAAAAAACTTATTTTTGTTTTCTCTTGGATTTGAATCGCTCTCAGCTCTCAAAATATTATTTAAGATTTGATCAGTCGATTAATACACACGATAAATATTAAGACAAAATGATTGAATGGAGGGTTGGTATGTCTGTTGTCAATAATAAGCGAAATTGAGATTATTTAGCATAAAATCAGTTCTTCTAGGCGTCACTTTTAATTCAAGGCTATTCTCAGAAGAAATTTCTTTTGGGAAGTAAACCATTGAATTGAATTTATGAGAGAGAATATGGGCTAATTCCAAGGTGTGTTCACGTAATCACACAATCATAAAATCTTAAATTTCTCCTCATTTTTCTGAAGCTCTTTTCATAAATCTCAGCAATGATTGGTTTTCATTAAATAATTATCTCATTAAACAAATATTCTCAATGAAAATATTTTCAAGTTTAAGGAAAAACCAAATAAATCGTCAAAACATATCATCCTTTTGATGCAATTTCAAAGAATTCAATGAAATACAAAACAGCTTTTGCTTTAAAAAAAAATATTAAGAACTTGTCGTTCAAAATATTTCGAATAAAAATAAAAGTTTATTAAATTTTTATGGGTTTATAAAAATTCTATTAAAAGCAATGATAGCCAAGGATTAAGAGAAGTTCAATTATAAAGTTTACTCAATTTTTTGCTAATTTACTCAATTAGTAGAATTTAGAACCTAGATAAAAACTTGCCCTTAATTATGAATGACATCAGACATATTATTAAAATGAGTTGAATAAAAATCTTGGTGGTTCCATTAATCAAAATAAGTATATCGATAAGAATAAGATATTAATACATATGCAGAAATTCTTGCTTATTTTCTGCTTTTTGCATAAGTTATTGTATTATTATTATACAAACTTGGTTAAAATTTGTTAAAGAATAAAAAATCATTTCCCGGCTATTTTTGATGCAATTTTCTAAAGCTTTGGGTTAATGTTTTACAAACTTAAATAATGAACTGAACTTATGTATATATTTAGCAACGATATTGAATCAAAAATTTTAAATTTAAAAGTTCAAGATAAAAACTTATATGAGATTTTGAATAAAAAATGTGTTTTATTTCCTGTATTTTCTTTTTGAGCGAAAAAGAGATGGTCTAAAAACGAGTCATGTCTAATGCAAAACTGCTTTAAAAGGATAACTTCACTCAGATATTGAAAAAAATGAATTCTGATAAGGAGTTCATCCCTTTCCCATTTGATTCTGTTCCGTATAAACAAAAGCCAATTGTATGGCCTCCAGATAGATGTGAGACTCGTATTGTCAGACTTACCAGTTATTCAACTCTTATTATAATAAGTAGATATTACGTGAGATATGTTGCGAATCATTTGAATGGAGAAAAATAAGACTTATAATAGGAATGTCTGCCAAAGTATAATAGAATCGGTTGAACTGTCAATGTATACACAATAAGAGTAAAAGAAAAATGTTTAAATATTTGAAAAATAAAGCGAACGAATCGAGAATATAATTCATATTTTGCATACTCCTATTGAAAAATACCAAATGTGTGTAAACGGAATATTTTATTATTTAATAGTATTTCTCATTTTTTAAGCGAAGAGAATTTTTCATTTCTGAAGTTTCAAAAGAGAATGTTCCTGAAACATTCTGATAAAAAGGCAGAGAAGCCAACAAACCAAATAAAATGAAATTAAGGATAATCGCCATTTCGTTATCATTCGACAAAACTCTTGTGAATTGAAGACAAATAGAAATTCTTTATATTTTATAAAAGAATTCCATAAAAACTATTTTTCAAAAATATAAAACATTTTTGTTGAGGACAATCAATTGAACCAAATTCAGTGTAATTGAATTGTGAAACACACAAATCAAAGCATTTGTTTTAGTAATTTATCAAATTTCCAATTCCTCAATGAGTCAAATGTTGAAAACTTTCAGTTGTTATTCAAACTAAATCTAATTTTTAGAGAGAATTAAGTTCTGAAAAAAAACGATATTCTGTGCGAAATATTTTCATTGTTAGCTTATCGATAATCGATTTTGACATTCGGCTAATGATGTGCCACTTTTTAAGGCTATTTCATACATGAATAAACCCATCCTCTAATAGAATGTCAGAACTTGTATTTTGTATAGTATTTCGTTTCATATTTTCTTATTTTTTGTACTTCAATCAATGTTTGACTTATTGTAAGTTTTTTCTTCAATTCGCCGATCAATTGCTTACTTATAAACAACTGAAGACTCTGTTTGTTCGCAAAATTATGGCTTTCTTTCAGATCAATGGATAGATACTAATGAGTGATGAATAATAAAGAATATGAGCCTCATATGATTGATGTTCTAGATACTTAATTGTCGATATATTTAGTGTTTAGACCAAATATTTTCATGAAAGGCACGTCTCCTAACTCTGGAATTTTCGCAACATTTTTGGGAGAATTTTCTGCTCTACAAAACATGTCTTCGATTTGTGATCAATACTAACACAATCTGTTCACAATTTTATGTGAACATTAATTAATAGATAATATTATATAATAGAGTGCTTTCAATCTAATATTTTACCCATTGATAGATCTTCCCATAGACTGACTCCAAAAATCATTAAATCAAATTCTCAGCGATTATTAGTCAATACTATTTATAACTTGAAAGTAATGGAAAGTTTCAAAATAAAACTTTGTGTTGTGTTTTCTTGTGAAGAGCTTTTGTCAGATGTGAGGGCTTAGAAAAGAGACGAACGGACACACATTTTGTTTATATTCCTTCCGATTGTTACGTAATGATGGATAAGTCGATACAAATGAAAGCATCAAAAGGGATGTGTTTTTATGTCGAATAACTATTTCATAGACTTTGAGTTGACTTTTGAAAAATGTGACGTTTGGGTCGAAAAACAATTTTTTATATGGGATTTGACGTTACATTAATTCTAATTTTGATTCAATGAAATGCGGGACAACTCACACATGAAATACCATTTGGCCGATGAAATATTGGGCACCGAACACAATACTAATGGTTCCTAGACTAATACAGGAACAGAAACATTAGATTCTATTAAGCAATGGTTCTTGTCATCTATTTTAACAAATTTATCAATTTTTATTATCTCTGTTTCATGAATAACAAATGAAATGTTAATAAATAAACATTAAATGATTCAGATCACAATCAATTTGGAAAGTTTTCTTTCATCAAATCCATATAAATCACTACAAAAACAAATCAGATTTGAATTTAAAGACAATATTTTGTACATTAAGTTTGAGTAAAGAATAAATTGCAATAATATTTGATTAATAGTTTAGGAAATCAATTGATATATCAATACAACAAATATATCAAAAATCTTAAAAAAAAAACTCTTATCATTGTTTGCGATAAATGAACACATTTTGATCTCAAATAACTCTATTCGTCACATAATATTGTTTCCAAATTTGATTTATTATCTCTTAATTATGTGGACTTTCGATGGAAACAGATATTTGGCGAAAGGGAAGTTCACAAAATCGAGACGCACTGGTAATCGATCTCTCAATTATACCAGTATTCAAGTGTTTAAATATTTAACGGGAGCGACACATCATTTGAAAAGAGCATAAGAAAATGTTTTCATAAGATCTCTTCCTCTTCATTTAAAGTTGTCAATTGATAGGGACTGATCATTGGCTTTATTAGACTGACTCTTGTGATCTTCTGTTGCGTTTGTTGATTATAATCACTGCACTCGACGTTTGTATCGATATTCAGTTCATTCAGATTGTATTCGTTGTCGTTAAATGTTTGATGAATTTCAAGGCATTGTTCGTCCGATTGTGGATATGACTAATCAAACAACAAATAAAACCAAATTAAATATTTTCAGATCAAATAACAACAATTATTCTATGAGTTCAACCAAATCAGTTGATATTATAAGACCTTAACATAACCCAAAGTGAACTGGCTACTATCATTTGATATGAAAGCAAAGACCAGAACTTCATTCAACCATAATTCTGGCATCAGATGTGAGTCGAAGAGATTCTTGCATATTGTTTGACAGCTTTGATACCTCTATGAAGCAGTCATACAGACTAATAGTCAGTGACGTTCAATACGTGGCCATCAATGTGTAGTCTATCAATGGACGACTACATCAGATAATGACATTCTTTTCGATATCTCATTGATTCATAACAACTGAATCGTTCATTAAAAGCACAAAAAAAAGAAAAAAAAAAGAAAAACAATTTGTATTTCTTAATAATAAGAGTAGTGTTTGTGCCGTTTAATCATTTCTTTGATAATAAATCTATGATTTTTGTTTTGCGTCAATTGGACGGCACAGCCATTCATCACATTACTTAATATTAATAATTGCAAAGAACAGACATTTTGATAAATCTGGTGTAAGTTCAGTCATATCGTCTGAGTTTTCTTTAAGTAAATCTCCATGTTTCTCATTATGCCTTTAATTACAGTCATTTTGAAATCCTTATAAATTAAGAGCTCATCTATTCTTCAAGAATTTTATAATTAATTATTAGATAATTATAATATGAATTGAAGTTTGAAGAAAATCCTAATTGTTTTATGCCATTGAGTGCACTCATTTGTCTGGGTTATAGCAATTGTAGCATGGCAAATTAATGTATTAGGCATGTTTCTTTCCATGTCTAACATTACTTAAAATTTATTAAATTAAATGAATAATTCAATGAAAATTAACTTCAAAATCAGCAAAAGCAAAAAAAAATAAATAATTTGCTAGATAATAAAATATATATTAGAAAGTGTAATATTAAATTTTATAATGATAGGTTTGATCAAGACATATTTATTTTGGGATTATACAGAAGCAATAAATGTCAAAATTTATAGCAGTGTTATATCAAAACATTTATAGTCAAAAAGTGAAAACCTCAAAATTTATCAAGTTAAATAATTGTGTTTATAGATTGTTTCTAGAGACAATTGGACTTGCATTCACTTAGCAATCACATAATTAAAGTGAAGTCGGCCAAAGTGATCTTAGATACTTTTGACCGGAATTCAATCAATGAAAGAGCGTTAGTCTAGAAGAACATGTCTTCAATTCATTTAAACAATTCGTTTGTAACTCTTAAGACAATTCATAAAAATTGCAAAAAATGGCACAAAAAATCAAAGAAATGCTGAATAAATTAGGGCTGAGAGCAGTTCTTTTGGGTGTTTTTCAGTTGAAATTTGAGAAAACAATATAAACGTTGACTTAAATAAATATATTACTTTTTTATGAATAATTTTTGTGAATAGGATTGCCTTTGAATATATGATCTGACGAACACTTTTTATGCAAATTTTTCAGACGAGAAATTTAATATATTTCTAATGCATAAAGAATTCAGTTCAGAGTGGAGTTCACTTCAATCACATTCAATGCTTTGACTAAAACATGTGCCAAAAATCAAAATCCAATTTCAAAATTTTTTTTTTAATTTTAAGCCAAAATTAATCTAAATTAAAGATCTGCAGATTTCTTACAGAAATATCAAACTAATGACTAATTGAATATACTTAAAATCATCATACTAGAAAAATGGCAAATATTCAAGTTGAATTTATACAAATTTTATTTATTCAAATTACTGTTTAAAAGAGTGTTATCGGAGAGTAAAAAACATTTTTTTGAATTGGATTTTGTCTTTAAATAGGATTTCAATCGATATTTTCGATTCGAGAGAAAACAAATTTAATGGACTCTTACTTAACGAATAATTTTTTAACTAATAATTAGACAAATAATCGATTAAAAAACTGAATGAAAAATAGTGTTTACTTTGTATTCATTCCATAATAAAAAGCAGATAATCGTTGGAATAATGACAATCATATTATATATTAAGTATAATAATTTTGATCACATCTAATGAAAACAGTGAAAAACGCCTTTTCCTCCAGAGCTGGTGTTAAGCTGAAGTGCAAAAAACTACTGTAGTCTATAATAAAAGGCCAAACTCTTATCGATTGGAAGGGAGACTCGAATCAACTATTGTTCAGTACTTCTAAATCATAGTTTGTTCCCTAAATCACAAAATTTTTTGTTCAAAGAATATCAATAATATTTAAAGAATTCTCAACAAAGAGATTAGTTTTATTTCTATGACTCGTTTTCTTAGATTTTTTAATGATCTCAATGTTATTCCAATCGATTTGATGACAGTCTTTCAAATAATGATCGGTTTATACTATAAAACTAAATGGATATTTCGCTTAATACTAATTCACTTTTATTTCTATTTCCTTTTCTTTTTTCCATCCAATCCTTTAAGTTTATTGGAGAAAAGGCTAAAATCTGCAAAACTTATACTTAAATTGTTTTAGATTTTAGATAATATCAAACAATATATTATCTAAAACTTGATTTTTTATTCAACAAAAAATGAATAAAAATGTTTTCATTTCTCTTACTTTGATAGGAAAGGTTTTATCAGTAAATTGGAGAGAAAACATAATAAACTTGATTTATATCTATTGACTATCATTTGTTACAATTTATAGTGTGCACAAAATTGTAATAAAGTAGCTAGCTCCGTTAATTTTTGCGAATTTTCAAAGAATGGGGTATTTTAAGGAAAAAAAATTAAGTGTCAATAAAATAAAAAGCATTATATATTTGAAGCTAAAACGAGCTAGGAGTTTTAAAATAAGCATTCAATTCATTGATTGGTCTAAACTCTTTATATATCGGATTGCTGTTCACCGGGAAGTCATTAACGCGACTCTCAATTAAATTAATGTTTTCGCACAAAAATACAAAGAAAAATAAAAACTTCTTCAGAAAAGTTAATAACGTAATCAAAAGTAAATTCCTGTGGCTTCGGTTCATTCCGGACCATTTGACACATGAAATGCTAAAATTATTATCCTTTTTAGTTTAAGGGCTGACAATAAAAGTGTCTCCAACTCAGGGTTGAACTCAAAGACAATACTAGGTTTAGAATTTATGCGACGGATATATAAGACCTCCATTTCTCATATAACACAAAAAATTAATTATTTATTTTTCAAAAAAGAAGACTTTATATAATGAGCGCATTGTTTGTGACTTAAATTAGAATAAAATTGAAAAGTTATATAAGAAAAGTGACAATCATTTAGTGACAGTAAAACGATACGACGTTATCTCATATTGGATTTGATGGCCACCAATGTGATCAACAAAACACTTTTTAGACACAAAATTGATGTTAATATTGAAGTGAAATCTATTGATCGCAACATCAAAATAGTAAAGTCAAAGATGGCTAAAACGCTAAGATTATTGGCGCTGAAAAATTAATCTAATCTTTTTCTTCGTCTTCATTTGACTGGCAGTATTTTATTCAAGGCAAATAGCCTGCTTTTCTATTCAATTCAAAGATTGCTCCTAAAATAATACATATTTCTATGCGATCTGAATCAAAATTTTAAATTTACTTTAAAAGACGGGTTTAATAAAAATAAAAACACATTTTATCCTTTAAAAAGTTTACAATTTTCAAACATTTTTCTAAACATTTTTAACATAGTGCACCAATCTTTAAGTTTTCCTAGAATTCAACAGTAAACTGAAGGAAAACTTCTATAAAAAATATTTTTGGCTTCAATTCAAACAGATTTCCATTTAATCAGAAAAATGTTCTAAAATTTCTTTTAAAAAATGACTGATAAAGTCATAAATTTTTCTTAATTGGACTAAATTTGAAATATTCACATCTAGTCTTGAAAAAAATAGTTGATCGATAATTAAATGGATTTTGTTTCTAAATAATATTGAGTTAAACTAAAGGATGTGAAATGCAATGAACCAAAGGCTGCCATTGATTGCAATTAAATTATGAATTTCTATCAACATTTACATTAAAATTCGAATCAAAGCCTGTATTTCATTAGTCATCACATAATTTTCAATTAATTAAATTCAAAAATTCATTATCTAACAAATTGAATAAAATACTAACAGTCAATTAAAGAATATAGTGATTTGCAAACAGACCTGGTTAATTATGATAATATCCGGTTGACTTTTAAAAAGGAAATTTTGGGAAACTTTGTTGAGATCAAAGTCTTCGAATGAATCTAAACAATTGAAACAAAATACAAATGTTTGTAACAAAGTTTATAAGTGTTTTCACTTTTTTTTCAAAAATCAATATTTTGAAAAGAATTGGACAATAAATTACCTCTCTTTGTAACATAAAGGCACTTATCTGTGTTCTGGTGCTGTTCTAAAAGACTTGTATCGAAATTACAGCCGCTTTCCAGTGTTGTGGACGCAGATATAGAGAAGGGACGCTCTTCTGTCGCACTATTAGCTGAAGACATGTCTTTTGAATTTTGTGAATTGGCGTTCTTTTGAACCACTTGTGCTGTCCTTCTTTTTCTATAAAAACAAATCACAATTGAAGACAAAATGAGCAAAAATAGCGTCGAAACAGAAACAATTGCCGAGAGTTCAATCATTTGTTCAGTTATTATCTGATTATTATATCCGAGTTTCTGTTCGTCTGCCGACGCAAACACTGTCTCTAATTTTCGTTTAGAAATGTGGGGCAGAGTTGTGACACTTAGAAAGTCTCGACTCATTAGACTCTCTCCGAGTCTATTGCGCGAAGATATACTGAATTGATATTCAGTGTCCGGTTCTAAGTTTGTTATCAAAACTTCATTTGAGGTATTGTTCACAATAACGTATTTGTATTGAGGAGAGGGCTCGACGTTTGCTTGTTTTGAAATTACTTTCCAATATCTGATGCGAAAACTTTGTTCATAACCCGAATCGAAGCCTGGATTCCAAGCAATCAAAACGGAATTTTGGCTGACATTTATTGTTCGCAAATTTGTTGGCGATTCGGGAAAATCTATAATACAATAAATCATAAGATTATGTTATTTACAAAAAGAGTCAAACAAATGACAAAAAGTGAGAAGAAATAAACGGAGAAAAAACATATTTTCTTTTTTCACAATTTGCTGAGACATAGCAACTGTTAGTAATGCAGACCAACAAAAAACAGTAATATTGGGCTCACTTTTCTTAACCAATTCGAAGAGCACTTCATCGCTTCCCAACTCATTATAAGCCATACATTTATATGATTTGAAATCCATTTGATTCAATTTATTTATAACAAGTTCACTTTTAAACTGGTTACTTTTGTCATCTACACTGACTTTGGTAATCGTATACTTATTATTGAGGACAATGTCTCCGGTATTGGAACTCCAGTTGAAGTGGACATAAGGAAAGGCATTCGCCGAACAAACAAATCTAATGCTCGCCTTTTCTTCAATATCTGCGGCTATTTTCAAACTATTGGTCAAAATTTTGGGTTTAAAGTTGACGTTAACTAAAATTTGTTTACTCTCTCCTAATGTATAACAAGTATAGAGACCGGCGTCCGTTCGGGAAATATTGTAAATATTAAGGACAGATATCTGATAGACGAAGCGCTGCATAAATGTCTGGCGCTCTTCTTGAAGCTTAGCTCTGAACCAATCGATATTGTCATTGGTTTGAGTTATATCTTCTTTTTTCCATTTGACTTTTGCCACTGGATTTGAGTCCACTTTACAATGTAATTGAAAATAAGAGTCTCCTTCACGCGGCACAGGCCTGTCATGTTGTGTCACAATTTTAAGGCTGACAATAGCAGCCGGATCTGCATTTAAATATGAAATTTGAGGATAAACTCTGTTTTTTCTCAACATCACAACTAAAAGAGAAGGAAAAGTAATTTATTTCTCGACTTACAAAATACATTCAAACGCAGGAAAGCAGTCGAGTCTCCGATTCTGTTGGAAGCGTTGCAAACATATAATCCGGAGTCAGTTCGCGATACATTACTTATATAAAGCACTGATCCTTTCGCTCGCACTGAGCTCTGGACTGTGAGGTCTTCCCATTCTTCAGATCTATCCGACGATAAAGAGATGAGATCATTGCGTCCAATGTGGCCGCTATTCGAGACAAACTTCTTAACGCGTTTCCACTGATATCTATCGACTGAGGGATTTGCTTTTGCGGAGAGATTGACCACTTTGTTCTCAAATTCATTGAGATCCAGGTGCGACTCCAAACCAGCGAATTGAGGCTTAACTTAATATTTGAAACGATCAGAATCAGTCCAAAAACACATTTAATAGAATAACAAAAATTTTCATTAAAAATCGATATGAGTCTGTCCTCAGCGGCAGTCTTTCACTTACAATAGACAGCCAGCACTTCATCCGCTCTGACCACTCCTTCGTTACACAAATTGAGATCAAAGGACAGAAAAGAGGAAACAGAATATCATTGAATATAATATTGAGAATAAGACTTTTATCTCCGTTTCCAAGCATTAAATATAAAGACGTGAAGAACAAAACAACTGATCTTACCTTCAGATACGACAGGATTTGTCGCTAAACATGTTATAACACTTTCATTATCTTCGACTGAGGCCACAATTGTCGCGAAAGCTTTAGTTACTTTTGCCAACAACTTGTTCTCATCATTTTGGAAATCACTACCATTGCTCTGAAATGACGACTTATCCATCAAATTCTTGCCATTTTTCAGTAGAGTAATCACAGCTCCGGGATTGCTGGGACTGGTATGACATTCTATTTTGACCTTTTTACATTAGATAACAAAACATCATTTTAAATGAGCAAGCAAATTATTTAATGAGTTAATAATTCGGAAAAATTAATAGCTTTTGTGTTTGGGTTTAATGAGTCAAACAATGAATGATTGAGTCATTCAAAAGAGACATCACATTAACTATAACTTATGCGGACATGTATTGGATGTAATCATTAAGATATCATCAGTGAAAATATGTCTCCACTAATGCTAAACAAACAGAATTGAGTTCATGTCGGGAATCGGTCACAACAACAACTCTAACAAACGCTTCGCCCTATTTATGTCTGTGCCGTACAAGAAATGCATCGTTTTATTTGGTGATTAAGATTAAAGGCAGGGAATCGGAAAAAACATTCAAACAGAAGGAAAAACTTTGCTTCAGATCGTAAACAGAGTATATCCACAATCATTACAATAATAGTCAGATATATTGTCCGAAAGTTGACTTCATTAGTGTCGATGCGATGACTGAATTTGTGATTAGGTATGGCCTAACAAATCAAGATATTTCTCAATCCTTTGTAATGAATATACTGTTAGATGACTCGAATGAATGAAAAATATCGATCTCTTTGTCTGAAAATGTGCTCAATATTTATGATAACTTGTGATATCGTCTTTAGTTTGGAGCTCTGGGTTCGCAAATTAAAACTCACATAAAGTTTTGATAAAGTTCTCAAATCACTTGAGTTAACATAAAATTGTTATTTCATTCTTTGAATGATTCATTAAAATAGTCGATAATAGAGGAAAGAAGTAATCCTTGAAGTGAAGCAAAAGAGTTAGAGGAGTACTCACCGTATCATTTGCTTTAATAAATGGTGGAAACACAATGAAGACATGTTTTGGTGGATCTAATGGTTGCAAAAGTATGTTAAATAAGAGTTTATTTATCAGAAAACTATTGTCTGGCAGCGGATCAAATCAAAGGAGTCTATGGAAGGGGTCTATCACTTAGTGATGCATAAAAATTGAAGCTAAAGGCAAGCGATTGCGTGTTTTTCTATGTACTGGCTTTTTATCATAACTGCTTCCGAGTGTCAGCCCTGCCATACCATTAATCATTTAAGTCGATAAGGTTTTTATATCACCTCTCAGTGCCATACATACAGTGCCAAAGAATAGAAAAAAGAAATGCGAATCAAAATACTGGTCTTTAGCGTCAATAGAGTCGATACATAGCTCAGCACTGTATCCATCAGTTCCTCATTTCGACATATTATAGCCCTCATTGGAACAGCAGGTATACATGTGAGGGTTGTTCTGACACTTAACTGACTTTTCTCAACAAAAAAGCACAAATTCTTTCGTTTGATTAAATAAATTGCAAGACTTGTCTCCAATGATCTCATCTCACAATTTAAGGCAATCTATTGTCTGTCCGTCTCTTTGTTTAAATGCTATTTCACGGCAACTAATCGCAGAGAAAAACTGATTGTAAAGACTGTATCATCGAATCGATTGGCAGAGCTGTTCAGTAGTGGGTCATCATTGCTATGCAAACAGCGAACCAGTAGTGCTCAGCACTTGTTATTTCGATCATATATCTTATGAGAAACAATAAATTCTGGTTCTAATAAATAATAGACTCAATAAATCTCAATAATAATTACTCGAAATAGTTATTACGAAACAGACTCACAATAAACGATTAGTTTGAATGCAATTTCGAAGGGAGCTTCCAGCGCCGGGTGCAGAACACGACACCTGAATGTCTGGCCGTTATCTTTAGGTTCGGGCCTAATCACCAGTTCGGACGACACACCACTTCCTGTGAGTGATGAGATGGCGCTAATCTAATGCACATCAAAGCAATTAATCACTTGAGACAGAGTGTGGTTCGCATAGAAATGGCTGTTATTAAGTCACACATACTTCACGATTGTCAGCATTGAGCCAAACCAACTCCGGCCGAGGATTCCCCGAATAGCTGACACATTTGCATTTGACTATGTTCTGAGCCACAACTGAAACCAACGAATCTTTGATTCCCAGAAGAGTTGGAAAATCCGGTGCGTCTGCAGAAGCAATGTTTGTATTAAAGTCAGTCATAAATCATATCTGCTTTCAATGCAAAAGAACGGAAAAGTTATCACTTTTTTCGAATACAATAGTATTCTAAAGGACTGAATAGAAGCACTCATTCATACATTCACTCATACTTTCTATTAGTTTATTTCGGGTACTAAACAAACTCAAACAGCACTGTAACAGAAAGCTCGCAGAGCACAGCATAACATTGCTCTGCACTGTAAAACTCACTTTACTTACATATTACGTTGACTTTATGAATGGCTGATACGCTCTCTTCTTTCAGTGCTGAAGTATATCCTTCGCCATAACATTCAATAAAGCAATGTTTAATCAAAATTAGTTTTCATTGATTATCGTTTAATCAACTCTTGTTTCCCACAAATTTAATTACTGTCTTCACAATTATTTCTGATTTTGTTTGACTTTTGATCGAACAATA
Organism: Euzetes globulus; assembly: GCA_034695525.1. Classification (NCBI taxonomy): domain Eukaryota; kingdom Metazoa; phylum Arthropoda; class Arachnida; order Sarcoptiformes; family Euzetidae; genus Euzetes; species Euzetes globulus. The sequence continues at coordinate 24,662 of JAQIWP010000230.1, forward strand.
AATGAAAATTCAATTGCTTTCAAAACATTACCTCTAATTCAATGTTTTAATGAGAAAAAATATAATAAACTCATCTTAACTAATGTTCGTTCATCTTTAAAATCACCAGGGACCCTTGAAAGGTTGAGTCTTAATCAAAAATTTCTTATTAACAGAAACCTCATTAAAGTTCATCAGAAGTATAATCAACTCATAAAATGTCTAAATATTTATCATTTGTAAGCTATTAATCAAAACTTCTATCAAGATCACATTAAATTGTCTAATTATTTTGAATTTCTTTTCAAAACAGTTCCACCTAATAAACTACCTTGAATACTGATAATTGAATGAGAAAAACTAATTTATTTAGAGTGGTGTGTAATTTGAATACCTGTGCACTTGAATGATTTAGTGTTGGGCTCTTTTTGTGTTATAGTGAACGTCAAATTAGAGACAACAACCCAAGTGGTCCTGTCTTTTCGTATCACTTCCATGTGTTCATCACCTGATGTGATCTCAATTCCATCGAAAAACCACTTTAATTTAGTTTGGAATGGCGGCGGAGATGCCGGATATGCCGTACATTTCAGATTAATGGCTGTGCCTATTATTCAAAGCAAGTATTTTATAAATTGTTTCATAATCAGAATTCCAAGCTAACAAAACATGTACCATGGTGGATCAACTCTTACAATGTTCAGCGGCTATTAGTAAATCAATGGAATGGAAGAGTGGGTCCACTCTTTTCTATCTAATCACATAATGTGAAGATTTGAAGTTATTTATTTTAGAATAGTGAACAATTCTATGGATTGTTACTAGCTGCTTTCAACATGACATTTATTTGTATAATATTGTGCCACCTTGGTTACACAAAAACTACTTTAATGATTGTAAGTTTATATTGCTTATAAAGCTTATAAGTATTGGAAACGTAAGGAATACCTTTGGGCTCAAGTAATAGCACTTCATTTGGACCGTCAATAGATATCTTTGTCGGAAGAACTGAGCAGAAGATAATATTTATGTAATTGTAAGAAAGTCTGTGCTATCGATGGCTACTCACATAAGACACTGAGTGTAACGGTTTGTGTTAATGGGATGGGAGTCAAGAGATTCGATGCCTGACATGTATACTGAGCCAAGTTTTCGGCTGCGGTCACGACAAGAGTCAAAGTGTTAATCACTTCATTTCTATTGCCGATGACATAACTGCGATCCACTTCGATACCATTCCTAAGCCAAATAACACTGGGGGGCGGATAACCGTTGGACGAACTGCACTTAACAGTTAGTTTTTCGTCAAAGTTAACAATATCTCCGTCTTTGTAGCCATCAATGACTGGAGCGTTGGGCGCCTTAAATATATTTATTAATACAGTAGCTCTCAACGGCTTTGACAGACCCGGATGTTCGGCTACACATTTGTATTCTTCTTCGGATTTTGGGTAAAGTGTGAGAAAACTGTCGATTGTATAGAGAATGTGTCGGTTATTGACCAGTGATTTGTTAACAAAAGTCTTGGCCGCCTCTGAAATGAATCAAACAAAAGTCAGGCCTCAGACTCACAAAAATCTATTTAGAGTTCATTCGCTTTCTTCAACTCTGTTTTATTTACCGGACAATAATTCTGTGTTTTTGCGAAACCATTTCAATTTTGGCGGAGGTTTTGAAGGAGAAGCCGAACAAATCAATACTATTTTCTCCCCCTCTTTAGCCTCTGCTATAAAAATATTCGATGAATGAGAACCAGAAGAATGCGTTGGATTTGGGCCTTCAATTGATTTCGAGCCATTAATTGTAAGAGATTTCGGTGGCACTGGTAGTGGAGGAAAGCGACAAATATAAGCCAATATTAAATTAATAGCTCTGATGGAAACGACATTTTTTCATATGGAAAACGGAACCGACTCTAACTCTAACTCGGATTCAGTGAATAAATAAAACATTTACACAACTCATGAATACTTTGGTTGCGGTTCGAAATTGTGACAAAATATTATTATAATTCACGGCATTCTCTAAATAAATCAACTTAGTGTTGGTTTGCAATGAAGTGATGTCAATATAACACTTCCCTATTTGCTAACCCATTATTTTTGACACAATGATTGAAATACTCGTTCACATAAACACTGCATAACTCTTACATCCTTTTGTTTTGAATGGCTTTCATTCAATTATTAGACCAAACAATAGCCATATAATGATATAGTAATGAATTTTTATTAATTCATTAGACTATAAAACTTTTCGCATCCGATTACAAATTGAAAACAATTATAATTATTATCTCTTTCGCTAACAAATTACACACAAAAAAGTCACATTTTTTCACTTTTCAAAAGTTAGAGTAAAGGGACTACAAAAAGATTTTCTCAGCAAATTCTTTGGGTACTAATGATATTAAATTTTAATTCCCTGTTCTCTGCCTCTTCTGGTAAGGCTTCTCATATGATAAAAGTTTTATCACAAAAACACTTCGCTTTGAAATTCAGTCAAATAGAGTTAACGATAAGTTTATGGTAATAAACGCTTCAAATGAATTATTTAAAAAATAATGAGACAAAACCCTCCAACACAGCAAACCATCCAAAAGATTGTGATTTCAATGATTCTCCCTTATTAAATGATGAAACTTCAAAATTAACCATGTTAAATAAAAATGATGATTATAATAAATTTAAATTATTATTGATACATTATATGAGATGCTAATATCTAGGAATAATCAAATTTTAGGTGATTTATATCCAGAATACAATGTTAAGTAATATAACTGCTATTTGCTTAGTTAAAAGTATCATAAATTAAATGATTCTCTGGAAAAAAATTATGTCAGTCTATGAAACTTTATCTAATCTTAAGCTTAATTTTAAACATATTTCATAATATTTGATAAATTTCATTAAATTATTGAAATTTGTTTCTTTCATAATTCACTCCAAATTTTCTGTTACATTGAAAGCAAATAAATTGCTTTTTAGATAAAAATATTTTTTCACTGAATATTTTTTAGAAAATGTTTTAATGTTCTAAAGTTTTAAAAAAGGTTTTTTGTTAATTTGATTTAAAACTTTAAACTGATTTCAGAAATTGATGGCTTCGTTTTCCATTTACAAAATTAATCATTGGAGTGAGAAAAAAATGCAACTGTATTTTAGAATTCAATTAAATCAAATGTGTATCAAATGCTTTTGAATGGTGAAAATAAGGCGAAGTATTCAAAATCAATTCATATTAATGTGGTTTAAGAGTAGAGCGCTTTAAGACCAGTAAATGATTTCATTTCACAAGAATTTATTTGGAGGCCTATCCTAATGAGCTTCTCTGTAGCGCTCACTCTTCCAGAGTATCAAAATCTAGAAATCAGAGCATTAAATAAATCTGAAACTATTCTCAATTTGAAATCTTTTCTTTCATTACTGAAAATTCTTAGCACGTCTTCTGTTTTGATTGCATTGGAAAAGATTTTTTTCACACTTTCAAGCGATTTAAGAGTCGATTTCATTCATAGTTGAGTTTAATTAAAAATCAAATCCACTTTTGAGCATTTTTACGATAAAATCCATCCCTTTGTTCGGAATATATAATCGAAACAATCGATCGATTGAATGATCAAAATATCATTGACTCATAAATGTATCGAAATTTTATTTTGTTTTCATTTATCGCTAGTCATTAATAAATCTTAGATTAGGAACAGACGAAAAGACAGACGATGTCTATGTGGCATAAATTATAATAAATCAATGAACAAAATGGTCCTTCGTCTCCATCAGTATAATCAAAGAAAAAACAAATTAACAGATTATTCATTGAATTAAAAGATTACTCAAATAGATCTCCAGTTTATGTCATTTGGTTATATCATTTCAATAAATAAATAAAAATGAATTGTGTTGAGTAATAAGAAGGATCGTGTCAAAGTAAAATAAAACAGAACATTTGCAAGAAAATTCCATTTTAATAAACCCGATAAATGAATTAGGATTTATAAAATGTTCCAGACGATCATCATTAGAAGATGCTATTTATCTAGTTTACATTGAAATAAAATATGAGTGATGTCGTCGAGATTCAGCGGGGAGTTGGCTTTGGAGCCACTCTTTTCATTTCAAATACAATTCACTTAAAGTAATTAAATATTAATTAATAACTCTGTGAGACTTCACTACAAAACTGAATAAAATTATTTGACTCCAAATAAAGTCCTATTCAATGAATTATGAAAATCTTTTTTCCGAATTCTAATTAAATATAATTAGAATTTCTAATTATGGAATACAGTATTATATGTTTAAAGTCTCCTGGGTCACTTACATTTACAATAAGACTCTCAACAAGTTTAGGAAGCAATAAAAATATCAATTCATATTTCAATTGAGTAACATTAAATTTTCAGTCTAATCCTCTTATGTTGCTCAAAGTGAACCAGGAACAGTTTTGAATGTATCAAATAACAATGGGATTATATTCGAGAGTAATTGCGGATAAAATTTTTTAAAAATCAATAAATGTAGAGAAGACTTACCAATTAGATGAAGATTTGCTGTGGCTCTAATGGCCTGTTTGTTGCCATAAGGCTGTGCGATCTGACTCTGACACTCAAATTCAGACTCATCGTCGATCTGAGTGTTATGAATCCGTAAATTGTATATAAGTTTGTCCTCGTCCACAATCATTAAATAACGATTATATCCGGGTATTATTCGATCAAACCCTGTAAATAATAAATTCGATTTTTATTTTAAATATTGGTTAATCATTATTTTTAACTCAGGTATATTTTGAAACATCTTGGAAACATGAGTTATTAAATAAATCGGAATGAAATAGTTTGAATAATCCAGTTTTCAATAATTTAGTAATTGAGACTTGTTGACTTCCAATTTCCAATATTAAATATATACTTGAAAATAATATAGAGCTCAAGAAAATAAATAATGAGCTTACTTTAAAGATTTACTTTGAAAATTTTTACATGATTAATAATGAACATTGACATAAAATAATGTCTGCAATCATTGAATTTTGAACTAAAGTTTTGATAGAAATTGACTTATCAATAGCCCTTAGGATTGATTATTGTGGTCATCCCACAAGACTTATTTCAAATACATGTCGAGACATAAAGTTAGCCAACATTTAATTATTCAATTTGTTTGAATCGTTTTTTATTCAATGTTTCATCTGAGAGACAAATAAGATGTGTATCACAAGACTGAATGTAAGTCGACATCCAAAAGCCATTTCATTTGGATTGCATTTGTGACTTATTTCCGTTTTTAATACAAACTCACAATTTATTAATGACTTGACTATAGTTTGCAATACATTTTCGAGTTGAAGAGAAAAAATAGTTTAGTTTTGTTTGGTTTCGTCCATTTGATTGGTTTTATTAATACAACTGTGGTTTGAAGCAAAGGGAAGCACTCGACACAACTCACAACTAAAGTCTTTGTATTATAAAAATATCTATTCTTTAAGTGACAAATTGTGCCTTCAATACAATCGTCTTAAAAGAGGACTTGTGTTTACTTTGTTGTGTAGGACAGACACACATTTACAGTAGACCTGCACTTAAATAAAGCAAGAAATTGTTTTTTCGCTCTACAAATGATGAAGACTTTGTCCAATGATTAGCCATTTTTACAGAAATAGATTGAACCGACACAACAGTTTGGGTCAATTTTATGTATAATTTATGGTCATGTCCATTGCGCTCCAATGCCTGCCAGTGCCAGATCCGATGCTGGTCTGGCACTGCATTTATTCGGTGCATTTCAGCACATTTTCAAACTATACATCATTAATGTGTTACTCAATTACTCGGAGAGAACTGAAAACATTGTACTATTATCTGAGATAAGTATATATAAAACAATTTCATTTACAGCAAAATATTGTCATCATTTAGCAAATACTGTAATAATAGTACAGGCTTTATATGAGCCATCAATTCTTCTTTAAATACATAAAGGGTTTTGTCGATCGCACTCTTATCTCATCTCAAACGAAGAATATGTTATCAAACAATCAGTTTTTCAATTCTTTGAGTCTTAAGAATTGTACGAATGTTGTGATGAGCGACAGGGGATTCCACATTAATTACTATTGTCTATAGAGCTATTCAATTAATGCTGAGCAGTACTCGCCATTCACATTATTCCGATGCAAATAACACTGACTTAAGTTTACATTTCGATTCTGTCGTCTTCAAGAGCATAAAAAACAAGTAAAGTAGAAAATGAGAGGACAGACAGTTTCCATCGCTATCTCTAACATTAATTTAATGCTGTTTTCACTCCAATTGGCGAATGTTTTGAATACAAAACACAATTAGATTGAGTTTTGTTTTTATTGTCCTTATTTTCGAATATATCTATACGTCTTCAGAACGTTCTTTGATATTATATTCTGTTTGAGTACTTATTTTAAAACTGTTTATCTAAGAAATACTTTTCAGGCAAATAAATTTCAATACTTTTGCCAAAAAAGGATTTTTCACTTCTTTTATAAACGATGTTTTGATTTTGAAAAATGAAAAAATAACACATTTTTAGAGTTTGATGAAAGCATTTCTCAGTCATTAATACAAACATTGGTACAAAATGTAAAGAGAAATGCGATTCCAATCTCCTCACAAAAACCGTTTTACTTTTCCATTTTTAAATACCAAAAGAAAAAATATTTAATAATTATTTAAATTCAAATATTGATCGCAAAGAAAGTGGAATCGATTTTCAATAATTCAAAAGAAGTGAAATGAGAAAAGAAAAAGAGAAACAAAGAGAAGAAGAAAGCAATGAATCACAATTCGCTCAGTTATCAAATAAAGTTTAGACTCGCTCTTATCTAAACGGTTATACACTTTCATTATTCTGTATTTATATGAGTTATTCGTTCTTTTGTTGCAAAAAACGAATCAACATTTAGGTCTCTTTTCTTTACAAATTTCCTAAAAAATCAGTGCAAACAAATGATGTCTCACTAATTGCTTTCATTTAGGTTTTCACTTCAATAGTCGATACAATTCTATTATTCTCTAGATTTCAAAACAAAGGCCTTTTGCATCAGAAAGCACTCAATACAAAAACAAACTAAAAATAGATGCAAATAGAGAATGGTGCTTTCAATTCTAGAGCTTAAAAATATTTTCTCTGTGGAGCTGACGTCAAAGTCAAATGAATTTTTTTCGCTTAAAGAACTAATAAAAGATATATTAAGTCTTCTTTTTAAAATTACAAATTGCTTAATTTAATCATGGATAACATTATTTTTTGAAGTCTTATAAAAATTTAATCTGAATAAATATCACGTTTTTTAGTCACAATTCTATACAATTAATTCTATTCATTTTTACACATCTTATAATGCGAGAGAGAGAGAGAGAGAGAGAGAGAGAGAGAGAGAGAGA
>JAQIWP010000231.1:0-32062 GCA_034695525.1 Euzetes globulus
ATGCAATGTATAAGAATCGGCGCACAGAATGTTTCGGATGTGAACACAGAGTCACAACACTTTTGATTGCTTTCGGAGCTCCAAATCGATCGATAATATTCTCCGTTAACTTAATGTAATGATTGGCTGATTGTGTGACAAAAGAGGCGGAACTTCTACTGTTTCTCATAGTTGTTACAAATATTAGAATTTAGATTATACTCAAAATAAAAGCAATAACCATGCACAAAATGCAACATGGAATCAAAACAAAACATTGCTAGTTGATTTAAATAACATTATCATTGAATTTCAGAAATTTATCTCTAATTCATGTAAAGAATTTATTTCAAAATTCATTGCGATGAACACATAAACAAAGATGGTGCATATCTTGCTCAAAATAAATGTTAAATAGCATTTTAAACAAAAAGTAACAAAAATTATTTGTTCAAAATTCTTAAAAATGAATAGAGACATTTTAGTATTCAATTGTTTTAATGTTGAATATTGTGATCTTAAAAATATACAAATATATTAATTCAAACTTTGAATTCAATAGCTTTTGGGCTCGAATTAGACAGACAGACAGTAAATCATTACCGCAAGCCTTTACTGCAGTTCATTTCTTTTCGTTTATGTACAGCCAAATCCCTTAAATTGATATACTTGCAACTATTTGTCAGGTTTAAATGTATGAAATATTGGCATAAAATATCGCTCCAGTCTTATGTCTGTTTTGTTTGCTTTGAATTAAATTTTTGAATTACATTTTGTTTCAAATAATTTTCAGAACAATATTTCGATGCATTCGCTGAAGGCTTTACTTCTTAATAGATTTAAATCAGAATAAACCGAATCTATTATTTTGAATTAAATTACTTATAATTCTATTGAGTTTTTTGTGGTATTCATTGGCATAGAATTAAATGTCAGATATAATAAAAGGAAAATAGTTTTCCTGTGCAAATCTAAGTTGTAGTTTTTCAATGAGGTTCTAGGACGGCTAAATTTTTAAAGGAAGTCCATTTTTAGCATCTTTGTATCTAAAACATTTTCAAGTTTTAGGGGCAATCGATTTTTTAAACTCTGGATGGCTTTGGGTTAACTCTCCCAAGCGCTTTTCATAACTCTAGGGAGAATAGGGAATGGATGCCAGCAGTTTTCTGGGTAAAAGTCTATGGCGCATGCCAGTATTCTTAGTGGTCATTTTGCCGGCTTCTTCAGCATGGCTTAAAATGATTCACTTTTAGCTAATTCAGTTTTGTATTACAATTATTATTGTAATTAAAATTAAACTGGTTATACCCGGTTATATTTATTGTTACCAAATTAAGGCTAATTTGTAAAAAATATTTATGGTTATTATGGGAAAGCAACCCATCTTTTCCCAATTTATTTTTCTAAAATGGATGTTCAAGTTTATAATTTTACAATAGCATTGAATTTCAATTTTCACCTTCTGCAGCAACCCTTCCCAGGAACACATCCCAGCCACCTATCAACATGTTGAGACTGGGAATTTTAAATCTTTTTTGAATATAAATAGAGGTATAGAATAAGTGTTAAGGTCGTTCTATTGCCTTTTTGAAGGCTAGTTAATTGAGTCATTCGATCCAACTCTGTAAATATCACTATCATTATTAAATGTACTTTATAATCTAAAATTAAAAGAGAAATATTTCCAAGTTTTTTAAAATGAGGGTATATTTAGTGCCAAAAGACACCTCGAAGATAGATTCGAGCTAAAACAATTAAATGGAATGTTACAAAACACTTGTCGGTAATTTGTTTTTCAGCAGAATTAATAGAGAATGTTAATGAAAACTGCCAAGTTGCCAAGTAAGCTAGTAAATGACTATAAATTACAGTTTATATTTGGAACCCTTTTTCTACGAATCAAAAGAATGTTGACTCAGATCTAAAGTATTAGTAATTGAAGTCTAGAATATTTATTTTAGCTTTGATTAAATATTTTCAATTTAGAAATTCTACTTAATTTCGAATAATATTACAATTTATATGAATGAGAAATTCATTAAAAGTTCAAGTTAAGTTCAAGTAGAGCTGCAAATTATTCATAAACACTTTACTTAAATTCAAAAATTCTACTGATATATTGAATCAATTTATCAAGTATAAATCTATTTATCAATTAAAATATTCAAAAAGCCTAATGGTAAACTAAAATTATTCTTTATCCTGGACAAATCACATAATTAAGTTTTGATAAAATATCAGAATTTTGGTGAAATTTGATAGGAGACAAGTTCGACATCAAATTTAAATTCATAACACGTTCTGATCAACAGCTCTACCGTTCGAACCCTTCAATACTTAACCATTTATTACAATTATTTATTAATAATCAAACAATATTAAATTAATTTTGTTTTTTATAGTTTTTAAAAATTACCTAGCAAACAACTAAATTCTGAAGGTTGAAGGGGTAATAGACATAAAATGTTTATTTTATAATTTTTAAGGCGAATAAAATTTAAAAATAATTACATATTCCTGAACCAAACGGGAAGATAAAAAAAAGTAGATTCTACGTCATTAATATTAATCTAAAAATCAATTTTAAATTTTTGAATATAATTAATAATCCAATAATTGATTATTAGAGTCAATGCATTTTTTGATTTAATAAGAAAAATGCATGAATTAATACCCTTGCAATCAATTTGTAATTGATGCCATCAAAATTTCCCTCAAACTAAACTGACACCAAATACAGTCTAAAACACTTAAAATGTGTTAAAATCAAAATATTTTATGAATAATAATTAAGAGTCGGGTTAAGACCTGAATGTCAAATCAGAGTTATGTAACATAATCTCGCCACTAAAGAGATAATTTTACATAATTTTTTCTTGGTTATTGGCATCATATCTTAGTATAAAATTATTAATTTTTATTTCTTCAAGATATCGCTTTCAGAGAAATTCCAATTTGAGATCAACTACAGTCTGTATGACAAGCTTACATCATTTAAATTGATAAATAAATAAATAAACCAGGGGCCAGCAAAGGATGGTCAGCCCAGAAAAAACTGAGCTGCATGTTTTTTAAGGATCCACTGTAACATTTTGCAGAACTTCTTCTTCATTTGAATAATGGCCGCAATTTTCCTCATTTAGTTCCTTATTTTAAGCAATTTAGTTCTGAAACATGAATAATATTATTATAATAGGGTAATTAGGGCAGTTTATTAGCTCATTTATATTTAAAGTTATATAAATTAGCTTATTTAAGTTTTCGACCACTAATTTCGTCCGAAATATTATCTCTTCCCTTCCCCAAGAATATTTAGAAAATGTTTGACCACCCCCACCCTTCCTGAAGTGATAAGCGTTTGTTCCCATGAATATTCAAATAATTAATCGCAATCAATCTCAAGAAGTATTAAGGACAAGAACAGACGAATTTCTTTACAATTTATCAAGGCATATTTCATGGCTGAAAACACGAAAGCTTATCTGCCAATGTTATTTACTATAATCTGATTTATTAAACTTTGCTCAATATATTGTTGGTTTGGGAATAGCCCCATGGTCATCAATGGTTATTGAATATAAACAATAACCCTATTAGATATTATCGATATTTTTTAAAACAAAGCTGAGGTTAGAGACAAGAATTTTGTCAAATAAATCATTGAAAAAATATTTGTAATCATTACAAAACTATTGGTTGAAAATCTGAAATGAATGCAATGTTTGATGTATTCTGAAAATAATAGGTTTAGTGTTATTTAATTTATTTACAATGTTTTCAATCATTAAATAAACATTAAAATTTAATGAGAAAAAATCGAAGCAATTAAAAGGATCCTTGTTTTCTTCGAATCTATTTTTCAATGGAATACTTGATCACAAAGATATTTTTAGCTAATTTGAAATTTTAAAGAGGATTTGCCATTCGATTGGTTTAAATGGCCTCAATTTGACTTAACCTGAACTCAAACGTATGAATTCGAAATCAACTAATAAAACATTTTTCAAACATTGATTGTTATCTGATTTCTATTAAAACTAAAGCATAAAATCAAATTATTGACGAATTCTTAGACTTATCTTTTGGAAAAAATCTGAACAGAAATTCCCACAGTTTTCAATAATATTGAAAGAATCTCGGAATCGAATTTGTATTGCTTTCAAAATTAAATGATTGGAAAACATTTTTTGTCAAAAAAAAAGTTTGTAATTAATTTTAAAGCAGTAAAAATGGGTTTTAAATGAAATAATTGAATAAAACGGACGACAAGTTTTAATTCTTAAATAATTTGATTTTAAAAATGATATGAACTATAATTAGAGGCTATTATTTATAATTAAATGAAGCCATAAAAACGAGTGAAAAAATTGGAGAAAAGTGAAGAATGACTTTTGCCTCAAATATTCATGACTTGTATCTATTCATAGTCAGTGATGGGGTTCGATAGACAGCTTTTAAGAAAAATGAGCATGACAATTATGTAATAAAAAAGTTCGATTCCTTTTTATAGATTGAAAATTTATCTTGTTAAAAATAATCAAGAGAACATGCAATTCAAGTTTTTATTTGCTCTTAGATTTGCATTTCAAATATTTTTTAAATAAATTAATCTGAAAATAAAATTAATTCTTCTCATTAAAGCATTCATTTATGGCTTCGAATCGAATTAAATTTGAATTTCGATAAAAAATCAAAATCGTTTCCAACAATAAGAGTAAATAATTTTTTTAAAAAAGGGATTAGATTTGGTTTAAAATGGATCAGGAAACTATTAGTGGTGCATAAGGTGTAAATCAAATACGATTCTTGAGCTTCCATAGATTTCAAGCCCAAATTTTTCTGAAAAATTTAGAAAAAAATACTTAAAAATTCAGTATGTATTTTGTGGAGTGATTTTTTAGTATCTTCTTGTGGGAAAATAAGCCAAAATTCATGAAAAACCCCTGTACATTTCACATTAATTACCGTATTAACTGACAAATAAGCCCGGAACTTATGAGTCCATTTTAAAAAATATGCGGTTGCCAGGGGCTTCTAATCTAAGACTATAGATCCTTCGTTGTTTAAATGTTGAAACAGGCCTTCCTCTAAAGAAGTTCTTGGGTTAAATAAATAAATCATTTTATATTGATAAAAATGTTTGTTATATTTTTTTTAATTAACTGAATTACTTTCAATCGATATTAGATTTAACATCCTTTCCTGTCAATCTTTTTGCCTTTCCCTCATTTTCTCTGGCTCTGATTTTCGCCTTCTATTTTATTTTCTGAATTACTCACCATTCACTTTTTTCGACATTATTACCAATGTAAATTATTCAATGAAAATAGTGACACATAAGTTGTTTTCAAGTTAGGTATAAAAACCAAACTTTATTGAAATGTTTTACAATTTACTTTCCTTTCGATGACATTTGTTCACAAGATCGATACACTGCCTTATAACTTATTCCCTAACAAATGAGCGCGGGGTTAATGAAAAATACAAAAAAGAGGGGCTTATAGACTTGATACATAAGTTTCTGAGAAATGGCCACCTTAAGAATCAAATATACACCGAGGCTTATAGGCTCCTCTTTTGGTATTTTTCATATAACTCCCGCGCTCATTTGTTAGAGAATACGGTATTGCTTTATCATATTTGACAGTAAAAAGAACCTTTGTATTTTTAGAAAATTGCTCGGGGAAATTTTCGAGAAGATGAGAGATTCTTTTATGGTCAATATTGTTTAGCGCCATTGTTTAGTAATTTTAATATAATTTTTTAAAAAGTTATTCTAAAGAATGCTTTAAAATGAATGAAAACTTGGTAGATGTGTAGAACAATTTAAATTAAAATCAAAACTTATCCTGCATTTAAGCATTGAATTGAGATGTGCAAATGCAGGATAAGTTTTGCTTTTAATTTAAAATGCTTTAAAAATTGTTACTGTAATTCACCAGATAAGTTTAAAACTAAACTAGCATTAAAACACTGAATAATAAAAAGAAACCTATTATTTTTGTTCGAGTTATTTGAACAGTTAGAAACTTTTAAAAAACTGATGGGTACAACCGCTTCAGGACTAATTCAGGACAAAAGATAAATGTGTGCAATTTTACTTAAATTATAATTGAGCTTGAATAAATAAATATTGGCACTGTTTCCAAAGTGCAACTTGGAGGGTCCTTTTCTTTACATATTCAACATTTTACAGAATGTTGATATCAGGAACAAAATAATGGATGAAAATCAGTTGACCGAAGACTTGCAATAATTATAGAGTTAAAAATCAATGATTAATCCAAAGCTTGTTTAGGAATTTAAAAGTGTTTAAAAATTTTGGTATAATTCTTAGATTTTAATGATTTATTTGTGTGATAATCAAATTTTATAAAATTAAATGCAATAAAATTCGATAATTAATCATCGATTGTGTTTGTTATCAAACTATTCAGTCTCTATCTGACGTCAAATCTGGATCGACGGATGAAATAAAGAATAATTATTTGGATTCAGAGTTCATAAAACATTATAATGTTATGCGAAAAGAAATTTTATATAACTTTTCTATTCTATAGAAATAATAATTTATTAAATATGAGCCAAAGTTTTCCCATTGAATATATTGAATGCATTGAATGCTTGTATAGTTTAATTAGGCAGTTGTGTTAAAACAGTTATGAATAAAAGACAGCACCAGTCAGCCCGAGGGCCCTATGAGAGGAGAAATTAGAGACCCTATTACTAGCATCCAATCCATTCAATCTATCTCTGAGGGAGAATCTCATTAACGATGTAATTATAGATATCTAATTGGAGAGTAGTTGACATTTTATCGATGCTTAGGATCACGAACTCAATAAAAAAATATAATACAATTCAAAAACTATACAATCAATCGTTAATATTTGTATAGAATTTCATGCAATTCATGCACAAGTCATGTAGTCTTTCCCTATACTTGACTTTCGATTTTCAATTCATTGAACAAAATCTAACTTATTTTCAAACCATTTTTTCAACAATATTCCACAAATTCCCATTAAAATTGAATTAAAATAAGCTACCACATTGTTTTATATTACCTTACATGAGCTTACATGGTAAATTATTACCTAAATACATGAATTTACAAACTTTTATATGAATTCATGAAAAGAGAGGCGAATCAGATACAAACTTATCCGTTGTATTTGGATTCTAAAGGCATTCACTTCCATTCAGTCCCATTCGGCCATCCCTGATGTTGTATATCTGTATTCTACCACAAGAACATAGAACTAAGCCACTTGATATGGCACTGGATATGGCACTGAATGTGGCACTGGATATATTCTTATATACCTTATATTTTTATATATTTTATTCATTGTTAACCAAAATGTTAGTAAAAATGATTTATTTGAAGGAAAGTATTTTGAAAAAAGTAGTTTCGTTGAGCCTCTGATTACTGGTTTGCATATTCATATGGAAGCGTAAAATACAATAGAGTTTTGAGTCAAATATGAGAGCGAAAGCTATTAGCCATCGCTATAACTCTGAACAGAAGCCTTAGGGTATCAAAAGTTTGTTGTATTCTCTCATTGTATTTATTCTGAGACTACGGATGGCTCAGCAGATTCGGTGTCGTACTGACTGCCTATTATAATCGAACACTAGTCTAGTTCAGTGTAGAGCACAGTTGGCCGCATCAATGCCTTTTTAGCAGTGCACAGCACTTTTTGATCACATCCAGCCCCGGGCTCATAGAGCTGCTGCCATTGCTGCTGTTGCTGAGTAATTACAGGCTCTTTTCAGGTGCACTATTGTGCCAGAAATTCGCTGATAAAAATGTCTTTTGCCGGTCAATTAGAAGTGAGACTCACTACAGACTCAGCCATCACTTCCATCACTGTTTTCAAGTCTATAACACTATTGCGCTAAAAGTTATGAATTCTTTGGGGATAAGTATAGTCCCATCGCATCCTTTAGGGCACATTCACTCAATGCTTTCGAGTAACGGGATATGACTTTAAGAATAGAAAGACGACTGAATCTGAGTCTAAATGAGTTTCGACAAAATGATGTCAAATTATTAGCCGACAAATTCAACTTTTTGTTGTTATCCACGACATTCTCTTTTAACATTAACTTCGTTTAAAGCGACAATCTTTCTAAAAGAGAGGGGAAAACTGAACAAACAGATAGTGGAGTCACTACCAGATAAGTCGCGCTTCATTTCTTGATAATAGGAACCGTTTGTCATACTTTTGTCATTATTTGTATTCGTTTTATTCAATTTGATTGAAAAAAGATTTTTTAATGAGACGAGCGATTAGCCAAAGGTTGAGTTAATGCAAATCTAATTATTCGATTTGATAGAAAATACACAATTAATGTATTTATTTTCCCACGAATACCATCCCATCCCTGAGGACAGTGTCATTAAAAGTTGCTTTTTATTAATAAAATAGAAAAATCAAAGAAAAATGTATTATATTTCGATTGAAAGGATAGTATTTATGGCGAAGACGCTATTATCCGTGTTATGCAAATATGCGGTTTGTGTCCAAAACTATTGTTAACGCATCAAAAACCTCCAAATAGAGTATAAACTGAAATAATAGGAGTCTGTCTGTTAGCCATTGTTGTGGACCTCTTTTCAGAGCAAAACATATTGAGATTTAATGTTCTAACCCTAAAAACCTCGACATTATTTGCTTCAAAGAGAATCACAGAGAAAACAGTGAACACAACTCTGTTTTGGTGCTCAATAGAAGCTGCAAACAGTGTGCCACTACCAGTGCTATTATACCAGCCCCTCAACTAATACTATTGGGATATGGGATACGGTTAGTTGAGAGCAGTGTTCATAACGTCAACTCACATATAACGCGCTTCACTGAACTTCAATTCTTTTTCGACTCAAACTTTTTATATTATTTTATTTTTTTAGAGACCAAAAAATCACAAACAATTCGGGGACATATTTGTTTAGATTCAAAGTCTTGGCAGAGAGAGTGAGAAACCGATGACAATGGGACCAAAAACGACAATTTTCAAGCATCAGTGCATTTCAAATGAATGCTTCACACCTCTAAACTATTATTAAGCGGAAGAACATGCACATCTCGGCCTAGTGGTCACATTTGACTCAATTATTGTCCATTCAAAGAAATAAGAAATAGGGATATGGTAATTAAAACTGGGCACAAGTGATAAATATGTTGCAGAGCAGTTGTTTTGCATGCGTTGTGTGTATCTCAACCTGGATTTCAATGGTTTCATATAAATTCGTTTCGCTTTTTATTATTAGATTTTATTCTTATTTGCTTTTTTGGTTTTCCAATGAATTGAGTTCAAGTAAATAAAGAAATGGAAGTCGGAGTCTATTAATTGAGATTCTAATAAACTAATAGATTGAGTCCCAAAATGTTGAGAGACTTTAGAATAAAAGCAATTAATTTCTTGTTAATCGATTAGATATTATTTATCATTTAATAACTGGAATGCGTGTCAAACTTCAAGCCATCAAAACGAATATTATTTCAATTTAATCAATGGATTATAAAATAAAATCACAAAAACTCGAATAAATTAAGAAAAAGCACTCAAATCTGTGTAAAAAATGGTAATTAAATGACATTTTGATTTTATGCAAAAATGATTTATTTCTTTTCTTCTCTTTACTTCTTCTTTTCAATAAAAATTTTTATCGATTTCTGAAAAATTGTAATATAAAATAAATTTAAAGAAAAAGAGGAACTAGGAAAAAAATGGCATTTAAATGAAAATAGTTCAAATAAAAGAGCTGCCCTTATGTTTATAGAGCTTTTTATTAAAAATTTATTTCCGAATTATTTATTTATTTATAGCAATCTTTTCATTGTTTGTGAGGTCTGAATAAATTACAATTATTTGCATTATTCTCATAAGTTTTTCTCTCAATTTTTTTCTATTGATATTTGAGTTTTAAAAAGTTTTCTACTCTAATAAGCAAACAGTTATTTCGAATGAAAAGAGAATTTTTGTAGAAATTTAAGAACGGCTACAGAATTGGGAAACAGTATTATTATTATTATTATCATTTACTTTTGCTGTTGGTTTGGTATCCTTTTAACAATAATGTAGAAATGTTTTGCATCTTTAATGTTCTTTTGCCCTAGGCTGACTTTCTTTTTCAGATGTATTAAAACTTATCTGCATATTATAGCGAAGAATTGCATAAAATAAAAGCCCAAATCGTCTTATAAAAAGTTTTTATCTCAAAGGAAATAAAATATAGATATATATTCATGAAAAGCCTCACACGACTCATATTCAACTCATTTCTGAATATATAATATTGAATATGAAGAAAGTGTTTCGCTTCTCATCGACTTTTTAATCCTAAAAAGCCTAAGAGTTTGCAGCAAAGTATCATTTGATGATAATGTTGACGATGTGCTGACTCCGACACCCGAACCACTCTCTCATTTGAGTGCACAATAAGCCTGACATCGAAACCTATTCTGAGTTGAAATAACACTTCAACCGATACAGTGAGCACTTTATGCAACCACTATATAAACATTGGACACTAATATACACATCAATCGAATAAAACTATTTCCATGTCTCACATCAGAAACAATAACAGAAATCGTGGGAAATAAACACTCGCTTTGACTATCAATACAGACCTCGACAACATTATATTTGCTCTAAAAGAGCTCCATAAGAGTTAATGTCCGTTACTCTCAATCTATGTCTTGTTATTTCTTCATAAAATTGCCTTAAAATCCTTTAATTCATTTCTTTTATTCAATGAATCAAAAATTTAATTTAATTACTTCTAAAAAAATCATTTGAAGTTATGTGACTCAAATATCTTCCAATAAAGATGTTCTCGATTACTCTGTGGATTGTGTTAAAGTTTGGACGCGTGGGAAATGCCAATAAAAAATAAAGGGATACTCGACTGGACAGAAGTTTTTTTGTCCCAAACAATTGTGAGCTTAACTCTTCGCAAACACAATAAGCGGAGATTTACAGAAGAAGAACCAAAAGAAGATTAATGTTCCTGAACATTGGTTTGAGCTAATTGAAAAATCTTCCAAAAACTCGTGTGATTTTATGGATTTCCCTAAAAACCTTTTAGAAACAAAGATGCAAATTTTCCTAAATTTAATTTGATTTTGATTTATGATCAAAGACAGTTTAAAAAGTCAAATGACCATCAGTGCCCTAGGTTATATTGGATCAGTTCAGGCTTTGATTGGACGTTTCACAATTTTTTTTATTGCAAAAAAAACAAAATAATTTAGAGTTCAAAAATAATAAGAGACGGAATTTTTCTACATATGAGTTAATGACAAATATAATCTATTTAGTCAAATGATAAATAATATATAATTTTTTAATAATTAGTACTAATTGATTATTTCACCATAAATTGTCCAGAATTCTGCTCATTTAGAAGATTTACATGTGAACTGATTTTTGGGATTTTTCAATATTTCAAAAATTAAATTTCTTTTTCAAACAATAAAAGCTATAATTAGTTGTGAGAGTCTGTAGAACAGCAAATTAGATTCAAATGTGATATAACTTATAATTAATATTAGCAAAAGTGATATCAAACTTATATGATTTAACGCCAAACCTTTTAATTACGTTATTTTTTGCTTTAATTTTGATTCATTAATACTTAAATAACCGAATTTTAATTTGAATTCTTTTAAAAATCATTAAATATTTTTTACTAGATACTAGGAATTATTGTAAATCATGTCTGAAGTGAAATATTTATTGATTTTATCTCGAGATGCTTTTCATTTGAAATCTTTTTAAGACGACAAGCAAATCTCGGAATGTATAATTTGGTAGTGACTACCCCTCCTAAACTTCTCATACATCTTTTGTAAGGGAACAAAATTTAAAATGATTAAAACGAAGATGGTATTGACATAAAGATACAGGTTATTCTAGAGATTCCTGATTAATAAGTGCGGGTTGTCGTAGTTTTATAGATATCACAGAATGATTGATTTCTTATTTTATTCAACAAAAATTCTTATTTTATTTCATATCATATTATTCTCTCGTTAATAAAATACTTTACTTCATTTTTATAATCATTTAGGTAATTTTTCAATTTCACTTCTTTTTCAATCTTGAAATTATTTTCGGGGAGAACTAGATTTTGAGAAAATCATTTTTCTAAATCACAAACTTTTAATAAGATGGTCATCTCCTTGTTTATTTTTATTTTTCTTAGATAAGCAAAGTTAGACATTTGCTGTGATCGGTATTTTCAACTCTATCTCTATATTCATCTCTTTCTGACTTCTCTTCTCAGTTTTGAGTCGAATGAATGCAAATTCAATCTTTGGATTGAAATTTTCAGAATTTATATCATATTATTTGATTGAATACCTAAATGCTGGCAATTTTTTATTGTGATGTGTGTGCATAAGAGAGTGTGCTATAGCCGAGAGTGTGGTCATCCATAGCTAATCAAAAGCCTTAAGGCATAAGAAGGATCCGAACTATTGGATCGGTGTTCGCAAAATCAATTTAGTTGTCAAACTAAGTGGGAAATTGCATTCACAGTAAATATTCAGTCACAGTTTTGTGGCTGACTGTCTCATATTCTGTGCTGTACTGCACTGTTCTTTGGTATATTTGTGCTGCACTTTTACTTCCCTCACTTATCCTGGTGTTCGGTCATGCATTGGATGCGCAAAATTGAACTCAACTGCTGTTCATTTAATTCTGTTTTACTGATAGACAAAAAGTCGAACGAACGTAACGTATAATTAATGCTGTGCTCAGACGACTGGCGTTAAATATGTCGTCTCTGCAAAAGGGGTCCAACCGTTAAGTTCACCGATTGTTTAAGCAATTGATGGTAAATGTGTTTCTCCACAATAAACGCTCAGTGCGTTCATATCCCATAAAATATGTATTTAGAGAAGAGCTCCGGTAGCCTTTCATGACTTGAAGCCATGATTTGGGAGCCCAGACGACGGGATCGGACAGTGAGTTGGATCTGGTTAACAGAGTTGTCACATTCATGACTGCTTTTGGCACTCATTTGGCACTCAGTGACTAAACTGCTAAAAATCGTATCTTTGATGTCTAAATAAGAGCCCAAACCTATCAAATATTTGATGTATTATTTCTTTTCTTAGTTTTTTATCAAATATGATGTTCACTAAAATCTAATACAAGAATAAGTAAGGGCTGACATCAGACTACTGGAGCTGACATTCACCAGATATTCTTCACAACAATTTTTGTTGTTTCTTATATAATACGCGTTCGATTAGAACAGCCTATAAGAGAAACAGAGAAATAGGAGGAAAGGTAGTCATTATTAGTACTTCTTTTGCAGACGTTCGTGAAACGAATACACAATTTGGGGCGGGAGGTGTTTGATGTAGAAGCAGATCTGGATGCACTGCCATGTGCTCTGACCCAAACCAAAACCAACAAAATAGGACCCAACAAATCATTAAGTGTTTTGCATAAATATTCGATAGAAAACTCATGCAATGACTCAACCATTCGTTGACCTTTCTATCAATGATTGACTTCGCATAACATCTTTAATTTGAACTTCGGATCTCTGCTATTGACTCAAGCAATGGCCAAAAGTGACTGAATTGCACAATCAATCATAAAACAAACCAAATAATTGTGACCAATGGGTCAGTTGTTTGCATCCAATTCTTAACTTTTGTCAATCAATAAGTGCTGACAATCGCTGACCGAATCAATCAATTCAATTAAATTCTATGGTCTCCCAAAAGTGACCCAAACTCTAACTCAATTAGTTTTCTGTTCCCAGAGATAGGGTTTAGATAGTCCTCAATCAGATTAATATGTTTGGAAACATCCCTTCAAATCATTGAACGCATTATTGTTATTATCACTACTTTTATCAAATGCATCATAAATGCCAAAAGTACAACAAATAGATCTGTACAGTGAAAAGAGCACATCCACATTCTCCTTCACATTCTCACCCATTGTCTGCTTCATATTCTGTTCACTATTACAACTATTATTTATTAAAAAATTTATTTTTGGCGTCTCATTCACTGAAATGATCATTACACTCCTTGCAATGTTTATACAACCGGATAGCGATATATTTGTTAATTGTTTATTAATGAAAAGTTGAAGATCTTGGACATCATTAGATAATTCTTTAGATGTTTGGCTTCAGACTGGTTTTTGTACATTGAAAGCACATCTAATTCTTATGCGATTCTGTAATCAAACAAATCTATCGATATATTGGTTGTTCAGCAAACAAGGCTTTGGGCTGTTTGCAGGTGTTCTACTGTTGAATTGAAGAGCACCTCCAATGCTGCCCTCATTCCGCCTGTTTTTATTTTGATTGAATGGACAAAAATTTGCTCCAAAATGTTTTCCATTTACTTATTATTCAAAACCATGAATGGATCCATTTTTTTAAAGAAGTCAAAAAAATAAACGTTGCTCGGAGTCAAAAGCATTTCAATGTATACATTGTCGAGAATAACGCCAATCAAACATTAATGTCTATTTGTCATCAAATAGATTAGAAATGAAATGATAACAACAAATTCAAGGGTAACTTGATCAGGTCGATTTTATGACCAATTGAAATGTAAATTAATTGGTTTCATTCTGAGCTTTAACTTTTTATTTATCTTGTTATTTAATTTACAGTGGACTTGAAAGATAAGAATAAGGAGATTTCAATTTATACTTCGAAGTAAACATTTTCGGAAAACATATGATTTTAAGACAGAATCAAATAAATTGTCGAATAATTTATGCATCGATTTGTGACAAATTTGAATCAAAATCAATCACTTAAATAAGGATTCCCACGAAAAGGTTATAATTAAAGGCATTTTATTCCCTCATTTCAACGAAATAAATCTCAAATTAACCTGAAATGAAAATAATTTGAATTTCTATATATCTTTTTATTCATATCATATTAGTTATTATGAGTTCAGAATGAAATGCGAAAAAAATTCAAAAAATAATCCATTTATTAGTTGAATTCTGAAGAGGTTTGACGTGATTTATCACTTTTGATCAAAAATTAATCGTTTAATAAATCAATTATTTTTATAAAAATGTTATTTTATTGTAAAACAGTTTATGTATTAATAGATATCGCATTTCACTTCAAAACTATTAATATTCGATGTGTGGCCTCAGAAATCATTCAAACACTTGAATTTGAATTTAAGTAAAATTGCATAAAATAAATGACATCGGATTAGATTTCCGCAATTTTTCATCTCTCAAATGAGATATTGTTTTTATTTAAGTTTTAGGCTATCGATGAAAAGCAGTTCATTATGTCTTTAATTAAAATATTCGTATAAAACATAACAATTTGTTTTAATTACTTCCAATCGACACAATTCCCATCAAAATAGTTTTAAAGTTGTAGAACCCTGGCCAACTACATTCAATTGTACTGGACTCACATGATTTACAAATTGTTCCGATCATTTTTAAAATCTATTTGAAAGCAACTTTTAATACTTCTTATTCTTTTACGTGTTACACAAAAATTATCTTGATCAGATATAATTAATATGCTATTTTTATAAAATCTCAAAAAATAATAAATTTTGAATGTTTGCAACACATTTATACTTATTATGGATAAGAATTGAATAAAGTATCAAAATGTAAACAACCCCGTGGCTAAAGAATAGAATTTTCATCAAAACCAATTCATATGAATCGGAAAACATCTTTCTATTGTCTATGGACTCAATTATTTTCTTGTATAAAATCAAACACTAAATTATTCACTAAATGTTTCATTCAATTATTAAAAGATAATCAAAATTCAAAAGCATATCAGAAATGGAAAGTTTTACTCGATTTGAATTTTTCATGTTTTTTTAACATTTCGATTGCAACAGAATGAGGACTGGGCTCACAATTGATTATATATGCTTTCTATGTGAGTAATTCAGAGCAAGGAAATAATTCCCAATCACATAGGACTCCCCCGATAGCCTGGAGCCAAATCCGAACTGTGCTGCTGTGAGATTCACAAAATACATACGAACAGGTCATTAAGGATGGCTTCATATAAAATTGAGCTCAACTGAATTGGATCTAAAATTGCATTTGGCTGTAGTCGAGAGCGACTTCACTATTGAATTTGCAACAAATATAGCCATAACTGCAATATTCGACTATCAAAATAAGTGTATATTTATATTTTTATATTACTTTTTCCTCGTTCTTCAAATCGATTCAAACTTTCAATAATATAAGAAAGCATATAATTATATGATGTAATTGTAATGAAATAACAAGATTTGACCCATTTTTTAAATGTCTAATTATATTTCACTTTTTCTCATAAAGAGTGAGTGAAAAGGCGACACAAAAGAAAGAAAATCAAACGCCATTTATAATCATTTTTGCATCAAATTTGTCATTCTTTGCAATTATTATAATATCACAGATGGACGGCTATATTGGATGAACATATTTCGAGGCATTTCCCACTTGATTACCATAACGAATATTCAGTACTGCGCTGTTTGGGGCTTAAGCTCTGGCAAATTGACCAAATGTTTGGATCAGGAATGTAGAGCTCCTGTTTGTGCAATCCTAACATCTGTAGACTCTATAGAATCGTTTATCACAAATTAACCATTTTAATCTAATTAATTCGCTCATTAAGACTGGCTATTTTATTAAGGCTGACAAAATTATAAATTCATTAATTAATAAAAATTCTCTCTAATCTTTCATAACTGACTCTGATTTTGAACTAAATCATTGATATTATGGTAACTTTTATGATGAAATTCATGTATTTTTAAACAAACATTTGTTTTAATTAATTCAATGATCGATCCATTTATTCAATAAGAATGCATTAATGAACGATTGAGAGACAGATATGGAATCGAAATCAGTTTCTGTCATATTTTGTTTTTATTTATTTTTATTTTATTTAATTATTCCAATGAATCGATTTAAAGGTTTAAATATTTCTATCTATCATTAAACACAAATATTGCCGTTTAAATTATTTAGTTATCAGAAACTATCGGTTATTATCGGTATTACTGTTAATATATATTTTTCGATACCAATAAAAAAAGTTGATAATAAAATCGATAACAAATATATATTTCATTAATATTGATGAAATATCTTACGTATTATTAGTGGTTTTTTAAAATTTTATAACGCATTTCAAATGTTTTCTGTCGTTTTGTGTTTTCCCGATTATACCCCTTTCCGCCACTCAATTATGTTTAGTGCTGTCAGTCATATAAAATCTAGAAAAGACCAAGAGCTAAAGAAATGATGAAAGCTGCTGATTGTCTAGGCCCTAAGTAAGCTGTCCGAAAATTCAAGTCATATTCATTTTCATAAGGTAATCAACCTAGTCAATTGATCACTTTAAATATTAAAACAGAAGATGACTGAAAATAGATATTCAAACTAAAGTCCGCTTTTAATTATTTGACAGCTTATTACAGGTTTTGCGTCTTTTATTAATCTATGAATTGAACTCAATTTTAATGAAAAATAAGAAACGGATGAAAACAAATTTGTAACTCTAATACTAATTAATAAGAATAAAAAGTAATTTTCCCACAAAAAAGTGATTTAAATAAAAAATCAAAGATTTTCAAGATTTTATGCAAAAACCAAGAGAAGCTTTCGGCTTTTCGGCTCTTGTCATCAGAAATTACCGTTTGAATAAAATTTTTATTTTCCACTAATTCTAAGAAATAGATAAACGATTGTATGACTACTTTCAACATTTCACTTATTCAGTACAAAAAGGTTTTTTGAACCAATGGCTTAACAAATGACTTCAATTTTCAAATTCTGTGCTCACGTTTTGATTTCACGAACCAATTTGGCTGAATTTATGCTGAGCTCGTAACTCATTTTTTCATACCAAATGCAAAAATACAAACCAAAAATATTTGGAATATTTTTGAATAAATTTTCTTAATTTATTGAATTGATTACAATAAAAACCAACATTTTTGTTACCGAAAGCCAATTGAAAAACAGTTTCCTTAAACGACACAATTTTTATCAATTGATTTTGTTGTACAGAAGTTGTGGCCAACACATTGAAAACCAGTGGCAGAGCTTATAATCAAGAATTCGTGACAAATAACACCTATTTTTCTCAGTTTATTAGGTTCAAGTAAAAAGCATGAGTGATATTCCAGAAAAATGATGATATAATGTAAAAGACGCTTAATTATTTTGATCAGGCTAGAACAGGAATGTACAAGGTCCTCGAAGTTAACTCATAATCTTTTTTCATGGATGAATGAAGTTTTAAAACAGTCATTAATAATGATTTATAATTAATTCTCCAGAGAATCTACTTTAATAACATATTCATGAGCACCCTGGCCAAACTAAACAAATTTCACATGTTCTCTGTCTTCTGATTGAACAGAATTGACCTCAAATCTATATTGAGGAATGGCATGGTTGTGATTACCTTGCTCAAAAGCTCTCTATAGTCAACAAAATAAGCAGAAGACAAAAGACATACACAAATACTAAGTAAAATTTAAAAAGAGTTTAATGTACAGTTCTGTATAAAATACTCCTTTCATATCTTATTCTTGATCGTGGTAATTTGGATTGCAATAAGTCCATTTGTCGATAAAATTAAAACTGATCAATTTCACCCAACCATCAGATTAATAACAATTGAAATTGGTCATGGCCTCTTTAGACAAAATCAACATTCTGCAATATCCACCTAGGT
Organism: Euzetes globulus; assembly: GCA_034695525.1. Lineage (NCBI taxonomy): Eukaryota > Metazoa > Arthropoda > Arachnida > Sarcoptiformes > Euzetidae > Euzetes > Euzetes globulus. The sequence goes on from JAQIWP010000231.1 coordinate 18,722, forward strand.
GGCAAAGTAGAAACTAATTTCAAATATCTAATAACACTCCTGATTATTGATGGTGTTATGCAGTACCTGAATTCATAGAGGCTGTCGGTACAGCACGATGCAATCGGTTGCTCACTTAATTATACCGGAATCTGATAAACCCGGGTCAAACTGTCAGTCAGTATTAGTAAATAAAGAAACGTCTGCTCAAATCGAATAAAATATAACTTACTAGTTAAGTTACTTGATAGCAGAGAATGTCATTTTTGTGTCAATCCTATGAGTTATTCCCTTTTTAAACAACTCTGTTAAGAGCAATAATTTGTACATGGTAGCCAAATACGAAGGAGTCGGACCTCATCAGACTGTTTTCGTGAAGATTAGCCCATAAATACATTAATAAAAAGCTGTTGGAAAAGCTGAGGTATTTCGAAGCCGAGGTATTTCGAAGTCCATTAAATTTTTGTTGATAATTAGTTTTCTCAGTAATTATTTCGTTAACTTAATTAAACACTTCTTATAATTTCATAATAGTTTACAATTCTTTTGAGAAAAATCTAATAATTTAGTTATAAGTTATAGTAATAATTATTTTGTGATTGAAATGGTCCTGTATATATGCAAACACTCTGAAGGAAATTAATTTATAGCCAATAAATCAATGAGTATTAAAATTTCATTCAATAATTTCTACCTTTTAATTAAGATTAAGAGTGATGTGAGTCTATATTATCTCTCAGTAATATTTAATCAAATAATTAGGTTTTTCCAATTATTATCAAAATTATAACTTATAAGTTATTAATGAATTAATTGAATCAAGATATAAATGGCTTTTTCGGTTAAAAGATAATATCTGAGCAATTTTTTTTATTAAACATCGCAGGAAAGGATTAAAATAATATACAAGGAATATTATTGTAAAATAAGAGGCACATTATGGTCCTTATTAGTGGTAGGTGATAAAACAATAGCCGGCATACTTCAAGATTCATTCAAAGGGTTTCAAATTTTTGGAGTTTTGTTGTTATTCCTATTCGAAAAATCAGGAAAATACTGAGTATCACCCCTTAATTATTGCCCCAGTTTATCTCCGCATCCCTTTTTCTTATTTTAAAAACACTCAGTTATTAGTTTTTTCTTATTACCAAGGTCTTTTTAGGACATTAAGTTTAAATTATAATTGATAACGAAGTTTTTAAGTATACATTATTTCACTTTTTCTATCCTAAAATTTTTAATTTATATCAACATTTTGTGGTTTTTCCAACTTGTTTTATAATAGGACCTTTGCAAAGGGGAACTTATCATTATACTTATACTTAGTTTAAATCTTAAAAGTCTATTATAGTTAAAAGAAATATGACATTATGTGATTCTGATCAATTTATGTTTTAACTTTACAATTTATGTTTCAACTTAATTATACCATCAAAAAGGTCTAACAGGGAGTCAATGGCTTATAATATGAATTTGAATTGTAAGGAAGACATAGAATTTTATGACTAAGAATCTATTTTCCATTAATAGTTCAAATAATAAATCAAAAGTCAATCTAACAAATGGCTGAAAAATAGAGGATTTATTGAATCATTTGAATGGTTTGAGACACTTCCTAATTGCTTAATTAAAAATGAAATTTGAAAATATTTATTCAATGCAATTGATTGGAAATTGAAGCATAAAAGCTGATTATAAACCATTAGGATTGAGTCATAAAAATTAAATAAACTTAATTAAAATACTGTAAATTAAGTTATTTATTAAGTAATGCTCGAAATGTTTTTCAAAATGATGATTAGAAAAAAAAATGGACTCGCCAATTGCCTCCAGTATATTTGCCTCTCTCAAGGGCTCAATATTTCAAAATATTGTTCGAACAGAAAGGGCTCACACTTTAACTCTCGACTTAATTTCTCATTAAATTAATATTAATAACAATAATGTGTAAAAACCGCACAAAAATCGGCTGATATTAATGCAAAACTATTTGCAACTGAGAGCACAAAAAATTTCAAAAACTAATTACTATTATTTGAAAGATTCTAAATATTATCGATAATTATGGAAATAAATTTCAGAATAATTTAATGGACAAAATGTTATCGAAACAGAATTAATACCAAACAATAAATAATTAAGAAAAATGAGCCAATAGTAAGACTATTCTTGCCAATACAATCCGTTCTCTGATTAATGAATTTAAATTTGAATTTAATGGAATAATTATTTCAAAAAATACATTAGTTTTATATCATCGGCGCTTTGAGTCATTTCTTGAGTTTAATTTCACTTCAAGTACTAAAATGATTCGATTTTTCATTGATTCTTACATATTTATTAGCTTTTCAGTCAGAATTTTGATAGCATTCGATGAAAAGGTCACTGATCTGGTTTAGTTTGACTCAATCATTGCTTGTTTATTTTTATTATTCATAAAACATAATGAAGTCCTCAAACATATCTATTATTATATGTTGTAAAAAAAATCATTTGCATATAAATTAGTTACCATGATTGACTAACATTTCAATGATATAGTTGGTAAAAATGAGATAGTTGCTTTAATAACTTTAAACAATGAATAAATTTGTTGTTATTTATTGAGATATGGAGGGGTCAACCTATAACTCAGGACTTATTTGTAATATTTGACGATTTGTTAATTGTAAAAAATGAATTGTTTTCCCGAAAATCACTGCTCAGCTCGGAATCGATGAGAGCTGTCGACCCTATTATGATGTGCCACTGAAAGAAATGCAACAACAGATTCGCATTACAAACTTTGAATATAAATTTCGAGTCGTGACAAGTGGTTGACGTCTTCAGACACGCTATCAAAGCAAAAGTCATGAATTATAGACTCAATTTCGATGAAATCCTACCGAAAATACTTTTTTGTGAGACGTAATGTCAATCAAAACGACTCTAACGGAGGTTTCGCACAAATTGTCCCAAAACTTGTATTCTTGTGATTCAAGAAATAATTGCAGTCCGGGTTATAATTGAGTCAATTCGTGCATCCATTGCACTACATTTGTCATCATATATATACGACTCATATTTTTAAATGATTTAAGAATTTATTGAAAAACTTGAATCATAGCTCGTATAAAAACAGGGTTACCCATGCCTATCCAATTCAGGGGTGCCTTTTATCAACAACAAACAATTGAAATTTTTTTGCTAAATTCATCTTAAATCTTTTTCTATTCAATGTGGTTTATATTGTTCTGAATCCAGTTTTTCGTCTCAATTACATAAAATTAATTACTGGAAAAAAAACCTTTGGCCACAAATTTTAAAGGTAGGTTCTCAAGTAGTAAAAAAGTCGGGTGCTTACCTTTGGATAACCCTGTATAAAACACATTTAATGTACTTTGATGCTTGGTTTATTCTGCTTGATTTTTTTGCTAGAATTTTAGCTACACTCGAATGCCAGTATAATGAACACGAATGGTTTGAAGAATTTGTTTATTACAGAAGAAGGTTCATTCTAAGGGACAATTTTTAACATTAATGCCTATCGAAGTGGATCTAGAAGTTGTTCATTATAAAGGAAAATTAATTATATATTATGTTCATTATACTGGCATTAGAGTGTAGATCTCCTAATTTTGATACCTCATCGAGTAATTAAAAGATGAAAGGTGCCACTTGATAGATTACCGATAATATTTCGATTAAGAATTTGTCTGATTTATCCTTTAGTTTGTGAAGAGATCCCAAAAATAGTAATTTTGTGGAAAATATTTTGATAATATTTGAGTTTGAATATCCCTAATAAGTGTCGGCAAAGTAATAATTTTTGGTCATATATTTCAAAGACTACATCATTAAGTTTGGAAAATTGTTTACATCGCTGTGTTTTTCGTCTGTCTCATCACTCATGGATTGTGTGCTATACTATAATTGGGAGTCCAGTCTTTAGTATTGCAATACATGACTGCTTTGGCGCAATAAATGTTTGCACTGAAACTGAGTATATATTTTGAAGTCAAGAATAAAAAAAAGTATTTCTTCGCTGAAGAAAACATTTATTCGATTTTGTTGAGTGAGAGCCCAAAGAGAGCGCACAGCTCTGGCACTACAGACAACATATAATTTAGAAATGATGTATTTCTTAATGGTTGGTAGAGCCGAGCCCTCAACTATGTTCTGCTTCTCTTAACACAACTTTACAGATTTGGAGAAGGGACGTCTTTTGAATGAGTCCTGAGTGAAGCGCTATTTTCACCTGAAATCCAAGCAGAGTTTGGCTCATAAAAGAAATCGTAATGAAAATGCATTTTGCAGGAGCTTTAAACACACTTTTGGACGACTCTTCACAGAGTTTACAGTACTTTGTAATAAAGGTAACTCCGATTCACTTTTGGTAATCAATTGCTGCAAAAGTAGTCGGAGCCGATCCATCTTTTCTTTAATAAGAGCCTATTCTGAAGAAGTGACTTTCACTGCACAGATAAGGCAACGGTCGAAGAGAATGGTCTCTCATTTCTTACTAACAAATTTAGATTTTCTAAATAAATCTGGGAATTATCCACTCTCTGACACTAACCTCTGTCTTGTTATTACATTATGAGCCCAGCCCTGAATTCTTTGGGAAACAGAGGATCCGCTATAATATTAAATATCGAATAACAATTTATGGCTAATCTTTACAATGAATTCCCCTTCAATCGAGTCTAATATTACATTTAATCCATAAATTTATTAGTTTTAAGAGAAGAGCTACCATTCCTACCAACAAAATGCTGGCAAAAGGCTATCAAAGAAGCAAAACCTTAACTACTGGTGATTCTGGTGAACAACAACCTGTTCTGCCGACTGATAAAATCATTTTAGAAATTTTAACCATAAATCATATGAATATAACTGTTATATAAAGTGTTGTTTTCCAACTCGAGTGTCGATTTCACTTAACAAACATTAATTTGAGGCAGGATCTTTTATAAATATTCCTCATTTATTATTCTTTCCCCGGAATTTCTTCTTGGAATTCAATAATTTTAAATAAAATTATTCATAAAATGAATTCGATCGTAGAGATGTGCAAATTAACCTTTCTAATTATATTCAATGTTATAAATTATAGAACACATGTTATAACTCATAAATAGTGAATATCATTAAATTTAGCAACTAACTTTTAAATCCCAAATTTGTTTCCTAACAAAATCATGATTTAAACTGAATTTTATTTGAATAGTAAGGTCTCCCTCTCACTCTCTCTCTCCCCCTCTCTCTCTCCCCCTCTCTCCCTCCCTCTCTCTCTCTCTCTCTCCCTCTCTCTCTCTCTCTCTCCCTCTCCCTCTCTTTCTCTCTCAAATGGAAATATGTATATGAAAATGGAATGGTACTTTAATGGGAAGTGACCATGCAATTGTACAATTGTGTTGTGACGAATGTCTAAGATGTGATGAGAATTGTAAAATGTTGTGTCACGTAATGAGAGGATGAGTGCCATCTGTTGTCGAGAGTATTGTTGAAGGCTTTGTCAGACATGAAAACAATTCGATCGATTGGAAGGCTCTGATTGGACGCCATTTCATGCCTTTAAGTCTTATTTTCAGTGTTTATAGTGTTTTGAGAGTTTATTTCGCAGCAAAACAAACCTTTTATCAAATCATTTGTCACTTAAATAATCTTTGATTATAACCATAATTATTGTTTTATCGACTGATAACAGAGACAAACAATAGTCTGTAGTCTCCAATGGATTCTTCATTAGAGTTGAGAAATGTAGAGGCGATGTCACCTCTGATGCGGTCTCTCAACAAAAGCGACAGTCTCTTCACCGAAGAGCGGATCACCACCGACTTCGGTGACATTTGTGTGGCCCACCAGGGAATGGATGTGGAGGCCCACCGACCCATCATTCTTACCTATCACGACATTGGTCTGAATCACGTCTCCAACTTCCAGGCCTTCTTCAACTACATCGACATTAAGCTTCTTCTCCAGAGCTTCACTGTATTCCACGTGAATGCCCCGGGAATGGAGGAAAGCGCCCCCACTCTGCCCGACAACTATGTCTACCCCACAGTGGATCAGTTGGCCCAACAGATTGGCGTCGTTTGCAAACATTACTCAATCAAATCGTTTATTGGCTTCGGAGTAAGTGTTGAGTCCTTTCATAACTGATCCCTTTTATCTCTTTTCTCCACTTTATCTTTGATTTGATTTCATTAAGTCTTGAAAAAAATTTATTCAACCATTGCTTGCAATTAATTTCTGAAGATTTTCTCCTTTTTTAATGCTTTAGATTTTGTTTTGAATTTGTTTTTCATCAAACATTTGAGACATTAATTTAAATTATGTTGAGTTGAGTCAGAAAACTGGTCCGAACTCTGATTTAATAGCCATTAATAGCGGGGAGAGAGGGAGGGAAGGAGAGAGAGAGAGAGAGAGAGAGAGAGAGAGAGAGAGAGAAAGGAATTCAAAACCAATAAAATGCAAATAATTTTGTCTGAAATGTCTGATTGAATAACATTCAGAAATTGATGTCTGATTTGAATTTCAAATCAGTTTTAAGTCTTTTATCTTTCATTTAGAACTCGTTTTTAACATATTTTGTTAAAAATATATAATTAACTTATGTTTAGGATTTGATTATAGACTGAAACAGATTAAGACAAACATTACATTCATTACAGTTTTTCTTGCATTCATGTGACACAATTGTATCCCTAATGTATAGGTAGGCGCCGGGGCTAATATTCTGTGCCGATATGCGCTGCTTAAGCCGGACTCAGTGGATGGTCTGTTTCTGGTGAACCCGACGTCGACTGTGGCCACTTGGACCGAATGGTTTTATCAGAAACTCAATATCTATTATTTGAGTTCTTTCAACAACAACGGGGCCAACTCAACCAATTCGTTCCCGCAGTCCACTCAGGACTACTTGATGTGGCACCACTTCGGTAAAGTGACTGAAGAACGGAACCGGGATTTGGTGGAGACATATCGCAGTTACTTTAGCGGCAAATCCCTGAATGCCCGCAATTTGTCGCTATTTATCGATTCGTATATAAAACGTACGGATTTGGGAGTCATTAGAGGAGACAAAGAGAACACATTCAAGTGCTCTGTTCTGGTCCTATGCGGTGCTCTGTCACCTCACGTGGACGACACGGTCACAATGAACTCGCGTCTGGACCCCTCAAATTCAACCTGGATGAAACTTTCCGACTGCGCAATGGTGCTGGAGGAGCAGCCTGGAAAAGTATCAGAAGCGTTTCGTCTTTTCCTGCAAGGCCTGGGATATGCACTGACAGCTTATGAGAGAAGACGTTCTTCACTCCGAAAGATGAGCTCTTCCAGTGGGGACGCCATCAATGGAAACCTCAATGGAATCAATGGCGACAGTCGTAAGAATTCGATCGACGAGGAGTCGGGTGAAGAGAAGCAGCAGTCGGTTCACATCGTGGAGAACCCTATTGCCAACTGCTAGTCTATGGGTCCGGTCCTAACTTTACACTTTTCGTTTAACTATTTATTATTTGACTCAAGTAATCGACTAATGGTTTGTATCTCAAAATCGATTGAAGCGTTTTTTGAGTCACAATTTGCTTAAATCTGAATCTTATGTTTGAGTCGATTTTTACTCATATTTAATGGAAAATCGGTTTTTGTTTAGAATAGAAATTTTTCTTATCGTGAATATCGATATATACTTAAGAATTTTGAGAATCTTTAAACTGAAGAACGAATTATCCGATCGTCTGATTCTTACAGTTATTTTGCAAACAAATTGATTTATTATTTAACAAAATATAACAGAGATATCAAAAGTGATTTAAAGTGATTGCAAACACAGAAACGAATAATTTTATGACAAGAATTTGTATGACTTTTGATAGATATTTGATATGGATTTCAAGTCAAAATAGCCGACAATTTTATACCTGTTTTATGTCATTTAATATATAAAACCATTTTTAATGCTAGTCTTAAGTTTGCATTTTTAGACTTTTATTCATTTATTCGTTGCTTTCAATATCTTTTATATTTTTGAAATTTTATTCAATTATTTAAATGTATTTAATATTATTCGAGAAATGTATTTATATTTTATTGAATTTATTGCCCATAAAACAAACAAAACAATTTAAAACTTATTTTTTGTCTTTTTATGAATTTTTCATTTACTGCAATATAATTAGTGCATATATCAGAGATGCTCAATCCAAAATGTGCCAGGTTGGCCTAATATCTAGTTCCGATTTAATCTTGTCTTTCAAAGTTTGGCCAATTTTAATACTTTGATAGTTAGTTACAAAATATTTCAGTCAAACTACGCTTTAAGTAAGCTACTTAATCGGAATGTACTAGATATAAGGAGTATTTTTGAGCAGGCGGCAAAGTGCCCCTATTGGCCAACTCTTTTATATTATTCAATCTTCAAATCAAATTTAAATAAGGGCTAAAGTAACAATATATTATTTATGGCAAGCTCTGATTAAAGTTATATTGAACTTGATGATACTGATTCCGATTATCTATTACATTGGGTTGTAACTTGTTTATGCACTGGATTCATGTAACATTTAATTTATGTCAATTAAAATGACACTGGGTTTCACTTGGACGCCTCTGCAAATAGTATTATCTGATAAACATGTTTTTATTCAAGGATTTCAAAATACTTGAAAATGTAAACACATTTTATGTGTTCAAAAATAACTTGTTTTGAAAATAACCATGCTAATCATGCTTTACCATTCATTAGTATTTTGCACATTTGGCATAAACAGTGCTTTAATCAGCCATAAACAGCCCAACAGTAAAAGATAAAGTTGCCAGGAACAGAGAAAGTAATCATTATTAAGCAAACTTGTATAAAATCAATCTGTTTTCCAGGACAAGCTATTTTGAACCAGTTCTGGTTTTATAAACTTTACCCAAAATCAAGAACTGCCATGGAAATTAAGGACATCTGGCAACCCTAGTAAGAGATGAGCTTATCTTGGTTACTGTAACAGTACTAAACAATTGAAGGAGTTTACAAACTTATGCAAATTTTTAAGAAATGCATACTTTCAGAAAGATACAGTTGAAATCACTTTTAGCAAATTATCTTGACATTACAATAAATGACCAAGTTCAAGTTACAAAAATATTGTTGTAACATTAGTTCGTTGCGACCTTGGTTGTCAGTCATTTTATTGTCAGTTTGTTCAACCTTGGCATTCTTTAAACAAAATAGTTCAGTAAAGCAAAGTAAACTTGGGGAAGTAAAGTGAATTTTTCTACTCTGAGGATAAAAATTTCCAATGTTACCATTCTAGTGAACAAGGAAATCAGTAATAGTATTAATGACAACAGAGACATCAGAGAAGCTTGGACAAATTGTGGTAAAACATTTCAAATTGACCCTGAGTTAAATGCTTTGAAAGCTCTCATTTACGGAGGTTTATAGACGAACTCGAAAAATTAGACGGAAACCATCCCTTCTGATTTTAGATCGAAAAAATGCTGACATTTGATCGACAATTACCTCTATTCAACTCAAACAAGACTACAGACTGTTACAGCTTTTGTGTCTTAACTCCAATAAAATCCGTTTATATAAAAATTCAAACAGAAATGGTCAGGGAACATTTTTATAACTTTTTACTGGTGAAACAAACCTGTCGATTGTTATTAAAAATAAAATAAGATCAATCATACTCATGATATTACTCTTGGTATTACAATTTAAATAACATCATTTACCTAAAGTGAAGTGTAGTTTCCATACTTTTTGCACGCCTTTAGTCAGACTTCAAAAATAAACAAAACACAAAAATTAAATAATTTTCAAAATGTTTATTAAATAAATTGATTGTATGATTGTGTCTAAAATCAGTCTTTGATTCGTCTTAAATTTGTAATCAATTAATTGGCAGATTATTTGACAATTTGGAACAATTGTGTGATGTCTTCGCCGACGGAGAAAGCACTCCATTTGTTACGATATTTACCGCGAGTTTCGCTCAAAAACTTGTCTCCAAATCCTTATCTCAAAAGAAAGGTTTGAAACAATCATTTATTACGAAATACTAAGAATTTGAATTGAATGACCAGAGCAATAAAGTTGGCCAATACCGACCCCGGGAGAAGATCAACAAAAGTAATCGGGAGCGGCAAAGGTATTGGCCGGTCGGCTATGAGGGCGGTCGCGTCCCCTTCTATTTAAAGGTTCCCATTGAAAACTATTACAAAAATCATAAGTAATTCTTATAATTAGTCTCAACTGAGTTCTAAGCAAATGATTTTCTGCACAGACATCGTCGACAATACCCACCATACAGTTTATTTCAGTTACAACTGTCTATCGACACCAAAGTCATAGATCCGGAAGAGCCCATCGATATGACCACAATTTGTAATTCAAATCACTATAAAATGGATCCAAATTTAAATCATTTCGGCGTTCATTTGACTGACGAAGGAATCAATGAATTTAAAGCAAAAGTCAATATCGAAGTTCAATACGCGAAGGAAGCGGTGATCGCAGCCATTGAACGAAATGGTGGAATCATTACCACTGCTTACTATGACATCAATAGCGTAATGGCCGCCTACAAACCCATCCAGTTCTTCAAAAGAGGTTTCACTCAAAACAACACTTGAATGCATTTGTTTTTATTGTTTTGTCTTTAAGGGGAACCAATACCTAAACGAATGTTACCCCCGGAAGACGCCATCGAGTACTACACTGATCCCAAAAACAGAGGCTATTTGGCTGACCCTAAACAGGTTGAAGAGGAAAGACAACTATTGGCACAAAAATATGGCTACGAATTGCCTGATTTGTCGAACCAACCGATTATGAAAATACGTAAAGACCCGCTTCAAGTGTTCTTCGGCTTAGAGCCCGGTTGGGTCGTCAACCTTCGGGACAAACAAATACTGAAACCCACTGATCCAGAATTGATTGAATTTTATAGCAAATGATGTTTTGTGTAAAAACTTATCATTTATTAGATTTAAAATTAAAACTGGTATTAGATTACAAACAATTGATTAATGTATTTGTTGGGGAACCGTATCTTTCAAATCAGTCTTACATTCGGCCGGATTTGGAGCCAATTCATAGTTCGCGATAAGAATGGCATCTCTTTGAGCCTATCCGGACACAAATCAATTAAATTATGGAACAACTTAAACATTAAGTCAATACTAACGGCAGTGAACTCTCCTCTGAGTCCAATGTAGTAGACTTTAGTGGACTGACTGCCGAAGTTCTTCGGAATGTGAATCGTTAAGTGGTATACACTCGAAAATTTCACTATTCTTTTGATAAGAATACAAGAATTAATTGTCAATTAATTGAAAATAAACTCAAAGGTAATACTTAATGATGTATTCAAGGGTTCCGTTCGGGTCTCGCATTACTTCAAACTCCTGGTCCGCTTCAATGCCGACGTCATCGAAGTTCATATTCGGCCGGTTTTTGTATCTGAAATATCAAATTAGAAGACATGTCAGTCACTGAATCACAAATTTTAATCTTGTTATACAATCGTATTCTTGACGGATGAGATTCGTCTTCGCCGCCAATAATGATAAGACCTTTGAGTTTAACATTTCCGGTAAATCTATATTCGATGCAAATGTCGTTTAAATCATTTGTCAATTTGTCTGCAAAACAAAGACAAAACTCACGGAATTTTAAAGAGAAGTTCTTCGTCACAATCGCTTTCAACAAACTATTCATAGAAATTAGTTCAATGATTGACATGTAGTGGGGGTACAACTGTACCAACTCTTGTATACCTGTTCAAAGTTCAGTCTTTCATCCCATGGCTTGAATACCTTTTTTCCGGTCCCTTCGACCGCTTCGTTAAGACATTCGATGCGATCCGTGTCTATTCGGGTGTAAAGACTGTACAGAACTCCTAAATCTGACGTATTATTAATGGATTGGTGGCCCTCACAGGAGTGGTCACAGCAGTGGTTGGCCGGCATTACTGGTTATACTCGAGGCAAACCTCAAAATAATAAGACAAACGACTTGAACCCAAATATTTAAAAGTCAGTGAAAACAAATGAGTCATTCCTCGCAATATTTACGACTCGATAGTCAGCTGACTATTGAACACTACTTTCGTCACATTTTTTGAATGTTTTGTTTTTGCGATTCAAACAGTATTTTATGTTTACTTTTAATGTTTACAAATTATGGTTAAAATCTTCATTTTATTTTAAAAAGATGTCAACAAAAATGAAGCTGAGGTCACAACAGAAGAACATTTCACCCGAGAATTCGGAGACAACTTCTAAATATTTCAGCAAAATGTCAGATCAATTGACTGAAGAAAAGGCAACGGAAACAAAAAGAAGGCGAAAAGTGGTCACAACTGACATATCGGACAAACCAATAAAAGAGCCTAAAAATTGGGAAAAAATTTTGGAAAACATTCGGGAAATGAGATCTGAAAGGAATGCTGTGGTCGACACAAAAGGCGCCGAAAAGACTTTCGATGAAAATGAAGGCAATCCTAAGAACAAAAGATTTCAAGTTTTAGTATCTCTTATGCTCTCCAGTCAGACAAGAGATGAGACCACATATAAAACAATGCAATCACTCCGAGAGTATGGTCTGACTGTGGAACACATAAACGAGACAACAGAAGAAGAGTTGAAGGAATTGATCCGTTCTGTCAGTTTCTTTAACAATAAGGCAAAGTTCATCAAAAAGACTGCTCTTATTCTTCGCGATCAATACGAGGGCGACATTCCTAACAGTTTGGAGGCACTGCTGAAACTGCCGGGTGTTGGACCCAAAATGGCTCACTTGGCCATGCTGATCGCATGGGACAAATGCACGGGTATTGCAGTCGATACTCACGTTCATCGCATTTGTAACCGTCTGGAGTGGGTTAAGACTAAATCACCCGAACAAACCCAAAAACAGTTAGAGCTTTGGTTACCCAAACATCACTGGATTGATATTAATTTGATTTTAGTCGGTTTCGGACAAACCATTTGCACTCCTCTTAGACCCAAATGTAGTAAATGTCTTAATGAGAAGATCTGTCCCTTCCCTTCCCGAAAAGATTCTGATTTAGATTTTTAGCTTTTCTTTTGTCGTTAATTACAAATAATAATAAATGTATTTTTTCTCACTTTAATTAATGATTGATTCAATGTTTCTAATAATTCTTTGATATATTAATAATTGACGATATGTTTTGTCAATTTTTAACTTAAAATAATTTCCTGACATTTTTTATTTCAATTAAAAAAACCTCTTGTACAATATTATCAAACTTTTATATATTATATTTTTTTGTTTTAATAAAATGTTAAAAAATTGTTTATATTCAGGGATGTACAAGGGGAGTTGGTTTACTTGAAATATCCCCTATGTCT
>JAQIWP010000232.1:0-32055 GCA_034695525.1 Euzetes globulus
GAGAGAGAGAGAGAGAGAGAGATTTAGTTTGAAAGTGAGCAAGGCTGGATGTGAAAGCTTTATATTGGGGAGTATTAAAGCCCAAATGAAAGTCTAGAAATGAAGTGTGATTTGCCTCTAATGGCAAACATCTACTTTTATTTTCCATCGATTGGTTAGCAGTGAAATAGAAAATTGATTTTTGATAAACATTTAGTAAATATTTGATAAGAAATCTTCAGATAATAAGTCGTGTCTTTCGAACATCCATTTAATTGAGTTTTCAATTTTAAATAATTTTATTTGAGTTGAAAACTTTGATCGGAATAAAGAAATGACGCAAATGTTATGCATCGATGACTTTGAAAAGTATGCATTAAAGCACTTGAGTAAAGCCACCGCCGATTACTATAAGAGTGGGGCCAACGATGAACAGACTTTGAGAGAAAATCGAACAGCTTTTTCACGGCTCAGAATAAGACCCAGATTTCTATGCGATGTTAGTAATCGTGATCTGTCGACAACTATTTTAGGACAACCGGTGACTCTACCGATATGTGCGTCTCCTTCAGCTATGCAGAGGTGACCACACACTCAACTTTTCCTAAGACATCAAAAAATGTTTCTATTAATAGAATGGCTCATCCAATGGGAGAGTTGGCCACAGCTAAAGGTTTTCCTATCATTTTATGTAATCTTAAAGTTTAATGTGAGCTAATATGCAAAGCCTGCGAATCTGTGGGCACTTTAATGACATTGAGCACAATCGCAACCTCTTCCATCGAAGAGGTGTCCAACGCCGCTCCCAATGGCCTTAAATGGTTTCAACTTTACATTTACAAAGACAGGAACGTCACCAGAGAACTCATTAAACGAGCAGAAAATTCAGGTTTCAAAGCACTGGTACTAACAGTAGACACTCCGATGTTTGGTCAGCGCTTAGCCGACGCTCGGAATCGGTTTCATTTGCCGCCACACTTACGAATGGCTAACTTTGACAAAGGAAAGTCTGCATCCGATTCCATACAAAACTCTCCAACAAAGGACAGCTCAGGTCTTAACGAATACGCGCTCTCACTGTTCGACCCATCCATCACATGGAAAGATGTTGTATGGCTTAAGTCTGTAACAAAACTGCCGTTAGTCCTAAAGGGAATCCTGACTCGAGAGGACGCTTTATTGGCCCTAAAATATGGTGCGTCTGCTATACTGGTGTCAAATCACGGCGCGCGACAGTTGGATGGCGTGCCCTCCACTGTGAGCTCTGTTTACTCAGAAAATAAGATAATTAATTAAAACACGTGCTGTTTGTGTCACTCTATCAGATTGAAGCACTACCGGAAGTGGTGAATGCCGTCCAAAATAGATGTGAAGTCTATTTGGATGGAGGCATACGAACGGGAACTGATGTGAGACAAACATATTTGACATCTTTTTGATATTTTTAAGACCTAATTCTTGAAGTCCTTAAGCGGAGAATCTTAAGTATCTTCAAAACCAAAACCAAAGCCACACAGACTTCAGATTATATAATAATCGCATTTAAATCACATTTAAATCTCTATTAAAAACATAAGAAATAATTTCAGACAAAACCGTATTATTATTTCGGATGAAACTTATGAGTGATTTAAATGTTGTTTAAAGAGATAAACATTACTTTAATTAATTGAAGTTTAAATGCCATTAAAAGCCATAAATTTTCTGCTTAATAGGTATTGAAAGCCCTTGGATTGGGTGCAAGAGCCGTATTCATCGGCAGACCTATACTTTGGGGACTCGCTTATGATGTAAGAGAACTTCCGTTCAAATTAAAAACTTTATGTCAATCGCCTATAGTTTACATACTTTTTTCTATTCATTCATTAGGGAGTGAATGGTGTGGAGGAAGTGTTTGCAATCCTGCGAAAGGAACTCGATATGGCTCTGGCACTGTCGGGATGTGCCAAACTCACTGATATCAATGAGAAATTATCTCTTATTGTGTCTGAAAATTACTATAAATCTCGACTTTGAAAAAATTTCCGATTCTTTCAAATGATATTTCGTTTAAATGAACAAAAAAATCTTTTATTGTTTAATAAATATTTTCAATGAATTGCTTAACATTTGGAAAGTTTTCAAATGAAAATCACTTTATTTTAATAAATAAAAAGATATCTCTATTTTGAAACAAAATAAAATTCTCTAATAAATTAAAATATATCGAAAAAGTTTTTTAAAAAAGAGACAAACTTTGTGTCAGTCATATTCAGATCCAATTGTAATACTGATGGGACCGGGCGTGGGATGAGTGTCGTGATACCACTGATTCGTGTCAATCAGTACTGTTTGGGAGGAAAAGTATGCAAAAAATGTGAGAAACTGGTCATACGTTCGGAAATCAATCGACAATTGCATTGTGTGTGCAATAAATTTGTCGATTTGTTTGTTGTAATCTCTAAATTGAAGTCAACTCTTGTTTAATATAATTGTAAACAAATATAAAATAATGTTTAAATAGTAAACTAAAATGACATGGATTCACATCACGTACTTATTTCTCCGGTTTGAACAGTTATATTAATGGGTTTGCAATGAGCCTCACACTCAGGCGGTGGTAACAAATGCCAAGTTTTGCTGCCAGATATTTGAGCTTGCCACGACGGCCTCTGCACATAGTCCAGCTTTAAATGCAAATTCAATTATTCCTAATTATATTTTATTAACAAATGTAAGCATTCTTTTGTTAACTCTTGCAATAAATTTAGTTTCCGTTCAATAATTGCTTTGAATAACATATTTCTCACATAAATTCTAACTTAATTTGTATGAAAAAAGTTTGCAATCAATGAAACTACTTTTTTACGATCTGTTCATTTTCCAGACTCAATGACTCATTCTTTGAATGTTCTGTTAAACTGAAGCACTTTCTCCTCAAAATTTTACATTTTTCCTGAAAAAAAGATCTAATGATCTGTTAGTAAAATATAGAGAACCGGAAACAGAGTCAACTGAAAATGCTTTGGAAATAGAGCCAAAAGTAGGCACAGGAGTTGTCCTCGACTTACATGCATGCTGGCACCGATTTCAGAATAGCCCATAAAGATCCAGTCAATGGCACTGGATTCTGAGTCATCCGGCAAAAAATTAGGTCTTTCGTAGTGTTTGCGTAAAATTTTGGCGATTTCTGGATTACAATTACTCCTAAATTAAGAGACAAAATGTTTAAATTTAATGATAGACTCGACTAATGTTTTCCTAAAAAAGCAAAGAATACTTTGAAATTATTTAAGCAAATCGCTTGAAGTGGGGGTCAGAGGGTCAGACCTCAGATGGGACAGTGGATACACACACACAAAGACAAAACATTACAAAAGTTTTCCGACAGATGAGTAGAGCATCCGTTTTTGGCTAAATTTTTGTGCACATCATCGCCAGGAAATTCATTACATCAGGACATTAGGGGACAGCAATTTGTGATAGAGAGCAGAGAAAAAGAGCGCATTCATCGCAATGATCCACTGCTGAGACGTCAACCACCCCTCACCTCAAAACGTAATGTGCAAAAAGTGTTCACAGAATAGAACAGAATTAACTGAGAATTTACAGGAATTGCAACGAAAGCACAACAAATACACACAAAATCCAAACATTTGCTATGATTTGTGGTTTTGAGGCAAACAAAGAGTGCATTAACTCTATTAACACTGATTTATAACTTTATTGACATACCATCCGATATACCAGGGCTTAGAGTCGGGTCCACTCATCCAAACTCTTTCTTCAGGCATTTCGAAGACTTCACTCAGTCGATTGAAATCTGTTTTGAAGGGAAAGAACTGACACTCCTGTTCCACACTCTCGTACGCGTCCGGAGTCTCTGAATAGATCTTCCGGAAAAAATTAAAATTGAAAGTCTTCAGAGCCGACCAGTGGTCAGTTGCGCCCCGAACCAGAATGGGTTGACCCGTATAGGCGTACTTTGCGAACTCTTCTTTACTGGGATTCTCCAGAATCACAAAATGGTTGACATTCCGACAGATACCACAATTAGTGACCGGACGAGTCATTTCCATAACAAAGTAGTTGTTGGCGACCGCACAACGACTAGACATGAGGTGATCCCATTGTTTGACATAAATTGCTACCAATAGCATCATCAGTGAACATAAACTCTGCACAAAACGACTTTTAATAATTGATTTTATCGATAAATAATCCGAAAAATGAGTTTGAAGTTTGGCCTTCATTTTGACTTTGGGACAGCACTCAACTGTCTTCATAGTTTTGAGGGCTCTCTTCACCCGATCCACATTCAGATTGTGTTCTAAAACTTTTTTGTAAACTTTTTTCAAATGTATTTTCAGACAAATTCTGTTGAAATCGCAGACATCTTCGCTGTCAGAACAAAGTTCTTCAACACATTTGTTTATAACTAAAGTTTTCATTATTTTCCATAATTTTAAAAAACTTATGCAAAAAGTTTTGTCAAAGAACTGAATGAATGAACGTTTTCTAATCGTCGAACTTCTGACGGACTGTACGTCAGGTCTGGACTCAGAACTGTTGCTCTCAATGACTGAATGAATCAATGAAATAGAGAGGCATTTGAAGCATATGTGCAAAACAGGCACAACTTGACAAACATTTCTGCACTGCACTACTGGCACCGGCACTCGTCCTGATCGTAAGTGAAGCCAATAGTATAGTAAAAACTTTTTGCACGACAATTGCATTGCTCTGCACTACACTACCGGTGCTATCCTTCAACGTAAGTTCTGACTCCAGCGTTCAAACATTTTTTTTGTAGAGATATCGCTCACAACAACTGATATGCGAATCGATGAATGAACGCAAAGCCCAGAAGTCGGTGTATTTCCCCTCAAACACAACATTGAGTTTTTCTATTCAACAGTTTTCACCCATTTCTTTGAGGTATAATTTTATTTCTCTGCACTTAACCATTATATGCACTGCTTTTTGTCTCTGCCCTCACTCTCAGGTCTCCCCTCTATGCCTGTCCTCCTCTGTCTAAGCTTTCATTCAGTCTTTTAACTCAAACTTTTCTTAATTTTGTTGTACTCTAAGAGCTATTGTCAAATATTGAGCACAAGACCGGCAACTGGTGAGGCACAGGACCTGAATCGCACCTGTCTTTGGAGTCACGTTCTCTCTACTCAGTCATAACTTAACCGTCAAAACGATGAAGAAATTAATCGTTGATAACGATATCGAAACACTTCTGCAAAATATTAAAGACATTTCTGCGGACAAAAACAAAACAATCCTTTTGCTGTTTACCGGCGCTAAGAACAGCAATGGCATCAGTTGGTGTCCTGATTGTAATGTGGCCGAACCTGTGCTAAACAAGGTATTCAGTGACCAAAGCTATGCTTCCGATAATTACATATTCATCACTGTTTACGTCGGCGACAGAAATACGTGAGTAAACACTTGATTGCACTTCAATTCATTTGAATCATTGATTTCAACCACAGTTGGAAAGACCCCCAAAACTGTTTCCGCACTCATAAGGATTTCAGAGTCAAATGTGTGCCCACTCTTATCAATTTGAGCAGTGTAAGTCCAAAGCCATTCAACATTCAAACTATTGATAATTATTTGGACAATCTTTTATCGAAATTAAATTGAATTACAGTCGAATCGATTGGAAGAGAATAAGTTATTTGACGAAGAATTGGTTAAAATGCTTATAGAAGACTAAGTGTGTGGCGCCTGAGTCCCCATTCACTGCCAATCCATATATCAATCAACAAAATTTTATTTTTAGTAACAAATAAAAACTTTTATTAATTTAAGTAATTCTTTGAATTAAATTCAATTGAAAACAAATTTTATAACTTTTTTTATTCCAAATAAATATTTGGATTCCAATTAAAAATCATTAAACGATTTATAAATTAAGTTAAATTTAATGTCAAATTAAAAACAATTATAACATTTAATGAAAAATTGATTCTATGCCTAATATCTGTAGTAATTTATCTGATTATTAGAGGAATTGTTTGATAAGAATATCACACAAAGAGTTATAACATATGACTAGTGTTTCGTTCAATCATTCCATCGAATAATTAAATAATTGATAATTAAATCGATATTTATTTCATTTCTTGAATTTCGATAAACAGTTTATTTCCGAATAAATTAATTGTAAAGAATTGACGCCAATGTCTGTCATCAGAGTTCAATCAAATCGTATTAATTATATTATTGATTCCCCGATCGGGTAATTGTCTGAATTTCATAGAGCCGTCGGCTCCACATGAGAACAGGCGTCCGTTTTGGTCGACATATAGATGCGAAACACCCATTCCTATGTTCCGGAATAAAGTACTTCTGGAATGTTCGCCCGGGAATGAGTAGAAAAGTATTCGCACCGAACCCAACCCCCAGACCTATAAAGTCAAAGATTATACATTAATTTTGAACTAAAATAATATATTCTTTGCTTTAATTAAACGTCAAATGAGTCGACAAAAGTTTTTATAACTAAACAAAAGATCTTTTACTGAAAACAAAGGCTTACTTTAATGTCTCCGTCAGCAGAACCGGTGACAAAGAATTCCTCCTGAGGGTCGAGAGCCATGCATTTGACGGCTGAGTCGTGTGCCTGGAATTTGTCCCTCTGAACCCTTTGTCTCATATCAAACACAAAGACGTCTCCCTTTTTGCCTCCGGTTATAAGCAGTTGATTGAGAGGTGCGTAGAGTATAGCGGAGGCGCCGTTGTGTTCGTGACACGCGAATGACGTCACCAAACATTTCTTTTGTGGCAGAAGAGTGTCCCAAAGCGCTATATTTTTATGATCTGCAGACTGTCCGGCAGTCATCACAAGACTGGAAGCGCCCAAAAATGTGAAATCACTGGCTGTTTTAGAATGACACTGAATGCTCTGCACAATGGGGGACACACACATTGTTAGAGTTGAAAGGGTTAAGAAATCATTACTATTCAAACATACAAAGAATGGTTTGTTTTGTGTGGCGACCACTTGCCATAGGCTAAGGTTGCCGTCACTGTCAGTGACCCCAAACTTGTTACCCTGTTGGTTGAAACCCACTCGAGTCACTTTAGCAAATGTGCCGGCAGGACGAGGGCTCGCGATTGCCTGCTGGTGGTTCCATTCCCACAGAGTGACTGAACCGTCTTGAGATCCCGACAGATCTGATCCGCATTTCAAGCATTCAATTATAAAATGATATAAATTAGAGAGAAAACAACTGAGACTCACATAAGGGTAAGATTGGGTGCGAACAGAGCCGACGGACGCCTTCAGTCTTATGACGTTTGAGCTGAAAGTCGAGAGTATTTTAATTTGTTTTCAAAAACAAAAATTAAATTAAAGTTGAAATAAAATGAAATATAAAACGAAAAAAAGGGCCGACAATAGGATGAGACGACTCACCGGTCGAAAGACATGACGACTCCTTTCGAATATATACTGACAGAAGTGGGGACTCGTATTACCCGGAAAATGATGTTTAGTCTTATGATTGTTAGTAAAGAAGAGGAAAAGAAATTCGAAAGAAGTTAAAAGAGTTAAAGAAGGGATCACACAATCAGGGAGTGGACAGCATTTAAGTTATTATTCTGAGATAATAGTAATAAAATCAAACCATTATTGTATTCTTCTGTGTTTGTGAAACATTCGAAGAATTCGATACATTAGTATTGGATACCATCGATGATTGGATTGCGAGCCCTCCCGGCGAGGACTGAAGCCTATCGGCCGGATGTTGGACTAAGAGGTAGTCAATCGATGGCAGAGATTCAGGAGATCTGTCAAAATTGAAATAATTGTATTATCTTGAAAATAAATAGGAGAGATATACCTTAGCAAGTTCAGGATATCATATTCAGCCTCATCTTCGAGGAACGGCACCGGCTCTAAAAGTTTCGAAATATCCATTTCTTGAATTTCCTTTGGCGTCGAAATGGCGATTAACCCGTGATTTGTTCGGTTAATACAGAAAGCACTGATGTTTTCTTGGTCTTTATGCACAATTCTTGTGGGCTCAGGATTATGGGAGTCGTGTATGTCATTAGGGACGTCATGGTCTGACATTTGTGTTCGAACCGATTTTGGTTTTCCAAATATATAACGAATGAAGACGTCCTGAACCCTCTCCTGACGGACCAAATAATTCCAGAGTCTTTTGGACGCTTTAGTTATAGTGTTGTGATCCCGAAAAGGAGTGTTATTCACTTCTAACAGAGCTTTATATTTATGAATAGCCGGACCGCCCACTCGACTGGTCTCCACATAAGTATTGGTCAAGAAGTGTTGCGGCGGACCATTAAACTCATTCATTGAGTCCGTCATATATTTGGTCCAAATGTTCAATATTTTAAACACCGAATGAATGGGAGGACTGGTAGTGGGCAGGTCTGGCAATTCGATACCGGCTACAGATAGGAAGTGCATCAACTGTTGTCGGGCGAGTCTCATAACACATAATCGGATTATACCCCAGGCATACATTTCCTGTTCCATTTTCTTTTCATCGATGGCAAGACTGCCGGCGTATGCGATATTGCTGTCGGCGAAGACACTGTCTGTGGCGCCCAATTCGTCCAATTCATTGTCATCTATGTTCTCGTCTTCGCTCAGAACAGACTCACTCGAGTCATAGTCTATGTGACTGAGTTCGTCCGGAAGAGTAGGTTTTGTCATTAGATGTGAAACCATTGAGGTCTGAGGAGGAATGAACTGTTCACGATATGTGGGTCTGTCCTCTTTGATGTTAGGAGGGGCTATTGGTTTGTCTGCTTGACTCAATTGTTGCAATATTTTCATATGAAGTTTCATTCGTTGCTTCGATAATGTATTGAATAAGTCGAGGGAAGAGCTCTCGGTTTCTTCATTGCTTTGTTGCGATTCGGGCTGTGCTTTGGTTGTTTGACCAGTAGCTACATGTATCAATTTTTTAGCGCCACCACCAAAAAGTTGGGCCCAACTGTTCTCTTTGAAGTCAAGTCCAATCAGACGATATAATACATATGAATCACAGGCCGCCAAAGAGTAGATCAGTTGACTTAAATAGACCGCAACGAAGGCCTCGCACAGCAAAGTATGTAATTTCGGCGAATCTTCGTCTTTATCTCTGGCCAGAAGAGCCCGAAGGGACTGAACACCCGGCCACTTATTGGGAGCAGTAATTGGAGTTAAAGTTTCATTAGTTTCAGAAGCAGTTGAAACAGTTCTGTAAACAGTTTGATGTCCCGCCAAAAGGTGTGAATTTTGAAAGACAACAGAAGAGGTCAAGTCATCTCTTGTGGTGACCCCCGGCTTAGAAGTGATGGCATCTGAATCACACAAAGATTGATATATACACGAAGACAAAGATATTCCTAAGTCTCGCAACACATAAACTAACGAATAGTTCGGACTAATTGTGAGCGGAGGACAACTCATGTCTAACACAGTATTGAGAATATCGTGTGTCACTGATTGTAGATGTCTTATGGGGTCAGCGATCACTGTTTTCTGACAGGCCACTGAAGCTGCCAATAGGGGCAACGTCGTAGGAAAGGGGAGGGGTGATAACAATTGCTGTTGTGATCTTTCCTGTTGCAGTTCTTGCAGCAGTAGAATCAGTTCCATTCTGACAGAAGAGAGACCACCGCCGTGTGCGCCGTGAAGACTACAATAGCTGAGCAAAGTTCTCATCAAAGCTTCGTTGGAAGTGAGCCATAACTTGCGCCTGGTAGAGCGGTCCAGTTTGGCCTCGAAGTCCATTTTATCGGCCAAAAGAATTTCATGAAGTGATGGCTTTGTTTCAGTGCCAACACTGGCCTCAGAATGCGAACCACGAGGAGTAGCCCTATCTGTAGGTGAGATCTCATTGGAATTTCCCAAAACCATAGAAGTGTTGTGTTTATCGTCAGTCGTGTGTCTCATCGAAAAGGTTCGGTAATTGCAAATGGCTTTCAGCGCCTGAACACTCTTTTCCAGCCAAACATACAGTTGATATCGGAGTTGTCCGCCGTCAACTTCGAAGCCAGTGGCCAAAGTACTCAACTCTTCCATCAAAATCTTAAGACATGCGATGAACTTCAATTGTTGAGCCATAATATCGAGTTTTACTTCTTTGGTGTCATCTTGTTCTTTGATTTGTTGATCATTTTGTTCGTCTTTAATCTTCATTTGGAGACCTCCAGCACTGTCCTCCTCTTCTTCGTCATCAGAACAGGGCTCCACTGAGAACTGAAAGTCTGAGGTATCGACCGGTTCTAACCCTCGAGTGGGTGCTCCCCAATCAAAGCCACCATCGATGTCTCCATTGGGAAGGGCTCCGGTAGCTATCGGATGATCAATTATCTTATCGTCATTTACGTCAGAGAACGAATCGGTCTCTTTTCTATCACTTGTTTCTATTCTATTGGGAAGTCGTGACAATACTTCTAAAGCAAGCGATGGACAGCCGGCCCTGAAGTGTGAGTGCGCTGTTAGAAAGAAAAGTCTTCTCTCAAATGGAGTGATGGCATCACTTCCATACGTAGTTTCCTGAATCAGACCTCTGGATGCAAACTGTTCTTTCTTTTCTTTAATATTCTGAGCGAAATGTCGCCTAACGATCAACGGCTGAGTTCGCAAATAAAGGTAGAAATTAAAAACACTCGGACTGATGGACACACCGTCTGAATCGACGTCATTGTCGGAATACTTCAGATGAGAGGTTCCGACATCGATCTCTAGAAGAGTAGTCAACGCTGCGCTGTAGTCCTGAAGCATCCAATAGGCCATACTTCTAAGGAAGGGGTCGGGATGTGCTCCACTCGGCCTATAGTCAGAGCCGTCTCTCTTTCGTCCCAACACTTCTTGGAAAAGAAGACGCTTTAAATTTTCGGGAATCGTTTCGATGTCGCCCTCATAAAGACGAATGATAACCATGGCTAACTGCAAGTCATCCAACTTGGAAAGGCAGACCTCAACGGCATCCCAAACAGAGCCGGCCAGTAGGAAGAAGGCGGCGGCGTGCTCGAAGCGCTGTTTGCCCATTAATGCGTAAGCATTCTTCAGCGCAGCCTTCCTCCACTTGTCTTCAGTAAAGTTATTTTGGAAGAAATCTGTCATTTTTCTGTCCTGAACAGATCGGAATAGACCCCAAACCAGTGACTTCTTTTTCATCATCATATAATATAGGGCCGCATCCAATGGGTTCTGCTTTTTAAGGAACGCAGCCTTTGCCAACTTTTCCATCAGTTTTCGGAGTAGTGTATTGTTCCTAACCCAGAAGCCGACACCAATCTCCCTGAGTTCACTCCAACTGGCATTGTCCTTCTGTATTGACGCTATCATTTGCACCAACTCTTCCTGTGTTTCCGAATGAAAGGCCCAAACAATGTTATGTGTGCCCAGACCTGACTTTTGAAGACCCTTTCTCTGAACTAAAGGTAGACACCGAAGAAGATATATGTGTTGTCTCATTGTTAAAAGAAATCTGAGGCCACAATTATCGAGAGAATCGGCGGAAACAATGGAATTGTCGACTGGCATCGACTCAGTGCCCGAGTCGTCTTTTGTGCCGAACTCATCGACAGTCGACTCTTTATTCGCGTTTGGATTGAAAGAGGCCACAGAATCAGCCAAAGCCAACAAATGCATCTGATCCAGACTTGATAGCCCCGGCAGATGTGAGTGTGTCAACAGTTTTGTCAGAATACGGGCCTGTCTTAACCCAAAGTTAGTTACGTCCCTATCGTTGTGATGAGACTTCTTAGGCTTAGAGTTAAAACTGAAAGCACTTTTGCCCAGAATCTCATCCAACGTCTCTTCGACCTGTGTCTTGAAATTGGAGTCAAAAAGATTATCATAATCTAAGTCTTCGTCTAAAGACGACTCTTTTGGTTTGAAGTCATTTCGATCGTCCGCTTCAATCAGAGCGTAGAGAGGAAGGGGTCGGATAGAAGTGATTTCAGTGTAGTCTAACTGAACTTCCTCTGCAATTATCGGGAAATTTTCTGACTCGTGAGGACTATTCTGTTGAAGTGGAGAAGTGGGGGCAGCCATTGATAGAGTTCTAGATCTGAGCCACGATCGCGGACTTCTATCCGAATTACTTTTCTTTTCGAAATTCTGTCCAAAATTTTGAGGATATTGTAAATAGTCTTTCTTAGAGTTCATTGACGCCAAACAGGCCACCAAATGGCCTAAAATAGCCCGAACTCTGTGTATTTTGCCGAACGCCAACAGTTCCATCAGTTGTTTGGGGTGGTATTGAGGCAGAACAGGACAGGCCAGTCGACTCGTCTCAAATATGCCAAAGTCAGGCAAATGGGACAAATTAGGAAGTGTCGACTCATTAGACGGGCCTTCTGTATGCTGTGTGCTCTGTTGTGCGGCAGAACTCTTCTTATTTTCATTAACGGTATTTGTGCCCAATTTATTGATGGATGGAGATCGAGGAATAGGACTCGGATGGGATGGCAGTCGCAGTTGAGACGACTCATGTGCGTGAGACAAAAGTTCCTGTTCTGTTAGAACTCGCGATTCCGTTATTTCTATGGTTGATTCGACCGCTTCTACTGAAGTATTGCTCTTCCATTGCGTATAAATTAACATTTCGTTATCCATTCCAACAACAAGAATGCCATCCCTAACCCACGATAATTCCATAGGAAGTGGTGGCAGACCATCGGCAGTGACTAAATCAGTTGAACGCAATGTCATCCATCGAATTTCGTCATTTCTGGTTATCGGTCCCATAGAAGAGGCCTGTTTTAGAAGCATTCGATTGGATGGAGTACTGATCGTCTTCTCCGATGCCTTCATAGTCTGGAGATTGGCCTGTGCTATGTCTGTGGACACAGGAGTGAAAAGTGTGATCTTAGAACCGGCGGATACGGTCAGTATATGAGAGCCGTCTTCAGTGGAGACCCAATCGAGTTGTACCAACGATTTTTGAGATAATGTGAACTGATTTCCCTTCTCTGCGATTATTCTCTTCAATGACTGCATTGTTGTATAACTCGGGACAGACAACAATCTCTGAATATTATTAGTGCCCCTGTGCTCAGTCGTGTGTTCGTCCCCTCCATTAGTCAAACGGCTGACTAACGTGTTAGAAGTCATTTTGTTTCTGAGAGTTGTGTCGACCAGAGGTTCCAATTCGATGCCTAAATTTAAGTCAGTCTGAGGCAAAGGTATGTTTTTGATCTGAATGGTATCCTCTAAAACCCATTCCGACCCTCCCGTCGATTCGCATTCAATTATAGCCAGCGTTACATTAATAAACTTCTGGCTCTGATTACGAGAACTGGGTCGCGAGAATGCCTTTCCCTGCTTATAGGCACAGGCAACACGACCGGTATAAGCACAGGACACATATAGGGGAAGACCAGGAACTTCAAAAGCACTAGTCGACTCTTCCTTATTTAACAACATTTCCCATTCGACCCAATTGTAGATATTTTTCTTTTCACTTTCCTGAGTATTACACCTCCAGAAGCGAATGTGTCCATCACTACAGGCAGTGACTATTAGATAGGGGGCAAAACATGCCGGGTATATGTTAGATGAGCTTAAATGTCCGGCAGCGGGTGTCGCGTGAATTACTTCAACCTCTGGTGGCAAAGGCAAGACCTGAGTGCAGACCTTTTCAGTTGTGATTCTGAGCGGAGACACAATATTCGAGTGAATTTGGCTTTGATTCAGTCTTTCGGTCGGGTTTTCGTGTCTGTCCGTCAAATCTGGAGAATTGGTTCGGGATGTAGTGTTCGAGTGATCACTGTTTTCTTGAATTATATTACTGTCCGGAACGTAACAGTATTTACTGGACTCGGTTTGGGGCTGGGATGCGATCATGAGACGCCACATATGGAGCACTGACTGCTGGCTTTCGTCCTTTTCAATAACCACTAAATAAAAAGGCTCTTCAAAGACAGCGCTATGCCTCAGATCCACGACAGCGCCCAGACTAGAGTCTGCCAACCCCTTTTGATTCATTTGCTTTTCATTCCAGGACTGGTAGGCATCAGAACTGTCGCCTCTAATTAGCTGTTCCTGAAAAACATGAAGCAATTGTGTGTTCTTCCAATCATGAACTGCATCTGATATGGCGTTCAGTTCGAGTATACAACCGGGCCGTGCAGTTGACTGCAGACTCACTACTTTGAATGAATCTCTGACTACATGTCTGTATTGACCCGCTTCTGATGATGTGCTGTCGTCACTAATCGATGGACTCAAGTCTCTCTTTCGGGACTTTCGTTCAGCGGAGGAGACCTCAGCCAATAGAGTGCGGGCGTCGATCACTGCCTGATATATACGTAATTGGTTACCATCAGAGGCCACAAAGCAAGCACTGGGAGAATTCGAGATGGAGCCCAATGTTGTGCTGGGAAGGAGTGTTGGGATCCAAGCAACATTTGAAAAGGCGGATAATTCGAGAGAATTAATCCTGGCCAATTCAGTTACACCACCTGACTTGGACAGCGGACCGACAGCATCAACGCGCCATAAAATTAACTCTGAACAGAATCCAGTGTTCTGTAGTCCTCTTGGATATGGAGAAGAAGGAGATGGAACGGGACTGGCCGTAATTGAAGAGTCAGGCGTTGTTTCTTCTTCATTGAGCAGTGATATTCCGGGCAAATTGTGGTGAGATGTGGTTAATAAGAGCGGCAAAACTGGATGACAGTTGACGTCATTTACTCGAAAACGATGGCCACAGACTCGTTGGGAATGACTAATACTGAGCACTTGTGTGAAATGCGAGCCCTCAGCGAAACCCAGATTCCAAAGATTCAACGATCCATTGATGTGTTTGGTTAACAAACAAACGGTTGGGGTTTGAACTGTAAATAGTGTTGACTCTCCTTTCATTGCACTCTTCTTCACATCTTTCGACTCCATGTCTGAGTCATGAGATGGAGATTTAGGCAAAAGAGCGGACTTCAGATCCAAAAAGAAGTGAGGAGAATATAGTGCAATGTTATGAGACATAGTGGCCGCGTCTCCCAAGGGTATTGCGTTCGGAATGCGAGATGAAAAACTGATCTGTGGCTGACGGAAGGAACAGGGACTCGACTCGTCCAACCACTCTATTAGCCTACAAATTAAACATTTCATTATTTCTTTTAACATTAAATAGCAAATGGTGTGAATACAGACCAAACGAGAAGACTTCCATCTAAAGGATGAATACTGAAGAGGAGGTCAGAGTTGTTGTGCCACTCTCTGATCAGAGCTTCTAACTTCCGGTCCAAAAGGTCTCCCAATTGTGAATGATTTGCAACATTAGAGGCATTCAATTCTGTTGCCAAAGATGTGGACGAAGAGGTCGTATGAAAGCTTTGACGACTAGCGACCGGATGACTGTCCTCGTGCTCGACCTCATCGGGAGTTAAGGCTTTGTTGATGTGTTTGGAACTTTTTTTGGCCGATTGGGGAATAGGTTTGCGGAACTTTCGATTAGATTCTGCTGTGGTAATGCTGGCCCCGTCCGTCTCTGGGTCAGTGTCGGCTTCCCCGGTATCACTACCGACATCACTGGTGGCCAAATGAGTTTCGCTTTGAATTATTTTCAAACTGATTTCGTGTAAAATCTTTTCGGCCGACTGAGTAAAAAACATATCCTTATTGTTTAGCCAATGAACCACAAAATTGGGTTTAGTTGTGCTGTCGGAGCCGTTCCCGTTGGCCGACAGACTCGGCACTAAAGGGATATCAGTTTCAGCGTTAATACTGGCTGTTAAATGAAAGTGGAGTCCCGGAGCCATAGCTGTCCCGTGAATACCGAAACTGTGAAAGTCATGAACACTGAAAGTGCTCGGGAGAGTAGGAATGGCGCCATTCAAAGGACTTTCATCTGTGGTCACCTGTTGTCTCTTTTTGAATTGACTCAAAGACTTCATTTGTTTGAGTCTTTGCATTATCTTTTGTCTGTGGCGCTGTGTTTGTGCTCTGGGAACCACATAATTGGAAAGGCCTTCAATTTGACTCAAGTTGACTAAACCGTCCTCTGGAAGTAGTGTTTGAACCCAAAGGCGACAGATGTTGTCGCGACAGGACGTCACCAACATATTAGCTACAGATCCGCGCGGCATATATTTGCTAACTTTACGCCAAGATATGCCATTGACAGCGCGAGGGTGTGCGATATATATAAATGAAAAGTCCACCTGATCTGAGCCCGGCATCTGTTGGTGAATGTCATTTTCTTGAGGCTTTCCCAACAAACTCTTGGCGATTGGACTGTTTTTAGCGGCGCTTTCGTACCATATTTTGACCAAACGGTCCGACTTTCCGGCAGATACGAAGAGAGTGCCGTCAGGAGAGAAACGGAGAAAGTGAACGGGTGTTGAGGTGGTGCACTGCCAGACGCACTCCCAATAACTTGTATCTTTCTCAACACTGCTTTCATTCTTATCGGTTTTTATATGGATCTCATTGCTATCGGCCAATGTCTGAGTGACCAAATGCCACATTTGAATGGTATGTCCGCCGGTCAGCAGTTTGTTTCCCTCGAGATTCCATGAAATAACACTGACTTCGGAGTCGGTCTCAATACAAGCCGTTTGTATCCATTTATAGTCAAGTTTATGGCTCGACACTTGATGTAAGAGAGGAGTCGGTTCGAAGACATATACTCTCTGTCCATAAGCGGCTCCTATTTTCCCGACGTCTGTCGAACAGTCGAGACAATTGACTTGAATATTGCCATAAAGGATCCCAGCAATTATTTGGACCCTTTGCAGACCTGCCGTTTCGATTAGGACATTACAGCCCGAACTGTAGGCCACGAACGGAATGCCCTCAACAGAGCCTACACTATAACAATTATCCCCAGAATTGACGGCACCGGTCAGCACCTGATGACAATTCATTGTCGACAATCGGATCAGTGGTTCAAAACGATTTAAAAGAACTTCCAAATGATTTGTGGGATAAGGTTTGAGTGATTTGTTTATCACTTCTAGAATTTGCAAACAAACCAATCATTGGATGACTTATTGCTGAACAGGTTTTCCAAACGATTCGTTCGATATTTGTTTAATGGCTTTCAGTTCCCAATGTTTTCAAATTCAGTCGACATTTGAGACGATATTTTCAAACAATTGTCAGATCTGTAAACAAATCAGAGATAAAAGCAATTAATGGTTGAATTTTCACAATCTTTCAATATTTGATTGAATTAATCATTGACTGAAAAATAACTAACTTTTAGATTAAAATTTTAAATAATTTGTACTGAATTTGAATAAACGAGTTATTTGTCGGCTATTTGTTGGACAAAATCAATGGATTTTAATATTTTATGTTTTTTATGGTATTATAGTTCTGTCGTTATTTCTATTAAGACTTTAATTTAATTGAATAATAAATTAGTTTTTAATGAATAAATCAACGATTTATTCAATAATTGAATGATATTTGAGTCAAAACACCCAGAAATCAAAACAACAGAGAATTAATGAAATTCATTACTCATTGATATTATTCTATGCTCTGCGAAGACAGGAGTGCCTCATATCTTGCTGTCAGGCCATATACCCTAATGACCCAATCATTGTAAGCAAGAACATACCATAATTTACTCTGTTTTCTCTATTTAATTAACTAATTTATAGTCACATATACCTCAAACTAAGTTAGACAATCATTAATTAGTTGCAAGTTAATTATATATTTTCAAACGTCCAAATGTTGAATTCTATAATCTTGTTCAATTCTTATTATTCTAATAATGAATCATTTATTAGAATATCATGTCATGAGAGAACATTGACATAAAATATTAGGTTTAACTAATAGTCAAAAAATTACTTTCAGAAATAGCTGTGAAATGAAATGAAAATCTGGGTTTGGTTTGCGTTCTAACGGATTATCTGATAAAGAAATATCTATCAGATAATCGCAATGGGATGCAAACTAAAACTAGATTTTCATTTCATTTCACAGCTATTACTGAAAGTAATTGTTTTTAAATAATTTTATTGAATTTCGCAAATGTATTATACATATTTGATAAGAGAATATCAACCGATAATGATTTTTCAAATAATCCAAAAAATATTTACATCAGAGGCGTGCAAGGGAGATTTTCTGAAATAGGTCCGAGATTTGATGATTTACCCCCTTTAGTTTGAAAAAATTTTCCCATAAAAACTTAGTGAAACTGCCCCTCAAAAATTGCTATTTTTCAGTAATAACGGTAAAAAATTGCAAATTTTTAGTAAAGACAGCCAAAAAATCGGACATTTGTCCCTAAATTTAAGAAATTTAACATTGTAACTTGAATAATAACAAAATGGCTGAAAATTGGTGTATCCGGTTGCCATTTTCGGCCGAAATTGTTGAAATACCCCCTTCCTAGATTTTGGTCTGAAAATGAGTTATCCTTCCGCTTTATCCCTCTAGAGTCCTTCACACCCCTGATTTAGACGCTTAAACTTATTAATAAGTTATTATGGTCTGAAAACGGCTTAAATTCTGATGAAATTTATAATCTCTTGTTTTGACAGAAAGGAACTCAAATCCAAAGAAAGTTTTCAAACGTACAAAAGTTGAGTTTATGAACGACGGACTGGGATTAGGAATAATTCTTCGTGGTAAATATTTTCAAGTAAATTGATAAAAGAGAAATAAGTTTAGCCACACCGAGCATGACCCTTATATCAAGATGCAATTCTAGTTGTTAATGATTTCCAAATTTTTCAATGTTAATAATGTCAGGTGTTTTGAAGCAAAATAGTCGGATGTCTTAGCCGTTTAAGACTCCGATCTGATCCCACAGTTCTCTATTTTAAAAGCAATAGTTTTATAAAGATGTGCAAAATGTTAGAGAAAGGGAAGAGAATTGGCCTCAAGTGATGTCAATAACTTATAACTCGTTTCACAAGATTTTAATAAAACATTTATTGACACAGAGTCTGGTGCTATTGGTTGTGCACTTGACCTCTGAATAGTATGTAAGTCGAAATATTTGGTTCGTCCGTTCACTTGAAGTTTATTCTACTCTTATTCTGTTTATATCCGAATAACCATTTCTGATCGGAGTCTATGTACTGACTCTTAATTAAATCTTAGGTTTTGTTGACTTAAAAGATAAGAAAATTGCAAATAATTTTTTTATTCAATCGAATTACACTAAGAATGGCTGCAAACTTGGTTATTTTAGAGCAATACCCTCTTTGATTAAATCCAATTTAGAAGAATGTGCGCCAAATCTGTAATTATGGATGGAATTTATTCTCAAATAGGAATAGGCAAGGGAAACGGAGTTCCTCTCAGAATTTATCTTAAAGTCAAATATAAGAACATATTGTCCTTAAACAATCTTGGGTATATTTTGTTTTCAACTGTTTAATATTCATTTTAGATTTCTTTTGTCTGAATATTCAGTATAATTTTCTTAATTGAATTTCATATATTCTTAATATTAAATTCTTCCACCACTTTATAAATTTGATCAAAAATAGCAAATCAAATATGATATCAGAGACAGTAATGTTGACATTTCGATCAATTCAATTAATTATGGTAATTAAATAGATATCTAGGCAGGATCTGTACTTGCGATTTGGTATTCCCTTAGCTCTATGGTTATATTTAATAATATTCTTGTCAAAAAAAAAAAGAATTGAGTCATTGACTTTTGGCTAGTTAAAAATAGAAAACTCAGCATAATCTAAGATAAATTAATTCTCGGTATAAAACAAGGAGAATAGTAATTTCATGGTTGTTAAAAAAGTTACTTTTTAATTAAATTCAATATTGTAATGTCGTTTTGACTTTATTTAAATATTAAGCATTTGTTGAATGAAAGTCTAGTCCGAAATAAAATCTAAAACAATGGGCAAACACATGAAAGTGCTTTCTAAGTGTCAGACATGAAAACAAATGATTTTAAATTTGAAGACTTGATCACAAACTCGAAAGAAAAACATTTTGTTAGACATTTGTTTGAAAAGTAAACAAATAAATGTAAATAAACTCCGAGACAACTATTTTTCTTAAGCTATTAATAAGTATTTTAATAATTGGATGATTGGGAGCGACCTAAAAATGATTTGTCATTTGCCGGTTGTAATGTACAAAAATATCTAAACTGTACTCACACATCCATTCTCCCAAATGCCAGATTTCAGGTTTGGTATGCAATTCGATGAGAACTGTTGGCATACATACTGACAGAGGGTAGGGATGAGACATATATTAGCATTTTGTTAGAAGTATTGGGAATTTGTTTTTTACAAATCAAATGAGGAATAATTACCGATTAAGACGAGTAAATCAGCGATACTTAAATTGATGAGAAACAGATTCGTAGAGTTCCGCAGCTCTTTCGTCTTAATGACGACGATCGGCACTAACAGGTTCCCAGTGGTCCCCAAAATCAATACAATTGTGCAGACAATGGTAGCTGTCGTTCGAATATAATATGGAAATTCTAGCGGATTTTCGTCGCTCTGTATAGCATTGATCTCTTCCAATAGTCGGGTGCAGTTGTCTTCAGCCCACGACAACACTTGAGTTATGGTCTCTCGAGAGCCGTCCACTATTTGGTTGTCATTAGCATTGCGTGTATTCATGTATTCATATAATTGCAAACATGACGACCCATTTGCTGAATTCAGACTCAATTCTTCCATGGCT
Source organism: Euzetes globulus (assembly GCA_034695525.1). Classification (NCBI taxonomy): domain Eukaryota; kingdom Metazoa; phylum Arthropoda; class Arachnida; order Sarcoptiformes; family Euzetidae; genus Euzetes; species Euzetes globulus. The sequence goes on from JAQIWP010000232.1 coordinate 20,588, forward strand.
TCAACATTAGAACAGTTCAAAACTTTCCAATTCTGATCTTACTTTTAATGCCATTTACTTTTAAACAATCAAAAAAATGTTTGACTCAATTAATTAAAATTCACTGAAGACAACAAAAATCAATATTAAATGTAAATGTCTTTTCTTATAAACTGATACTTTTGATAGAACTTCAGACACTTGAAACGTGAAAAGCTTTAAACAAAAGTTAATTTGAGACACAAATTGTATTTCCTTTTTGTTGTCAGATTCACCGACAATCAGAACGTGAAGAGTTGATCATAGAATCTAATGAGCTAGCAAACTTGCTAGAATATTTCACTATGTTTCTTAGATTTGAGCTTACTATTTGATGACTAATCTTATATGTGCTGTGCTCTCAAGTCTTGAATGCTTTTCGTTCGATTTTAACGGTTGAGTCTTACGATTGTGTGTTTGCGCCAAATCAAGACTCCGTCATCTTATATAACGCCTCCAGAAAAGTACGCCATTTGAACAAATCTTCATATTTCTAACAAAAAAGTTTGCAGGAAACAAAAAGTTTTTAGTTTACTCTACTATTATTGTATTATTAAGAAAAGAATAAAAGGAAGACACAAAAATTAAACAATCTATCAACTTCAGCGACAATAAAGAATAATTTTATCGATTTCAACCTAGATGATGAAACTGAAAGTTCAATTTTGTTTTTTTTACCATCATTTCAATATTTTTCGTAAATGTTAAAGCAATCAATTGTAGTAATATTAAGGACAAAATGTGAAAATCAAAATTAAAAGAAGTAGAATCACGAAAATTTTATTATCTAACAAGTTCGAGAAATATCTTGGATAATGTGACAACTGATTACTCAATGATTTAATGACTGTTAGAAAGTTGAGTCACAATATTCGAGGAAATTAATGTAATGATAAATGAGTTTCTCACGAATTGGATCAGTTAAGCCATTTGACAATAGGTTTGAATGACACCTGGCTCAGATTAACTGAGTGCCACTCAGCATTTTTACAAAGTATTATAAATATTTTAGTTTGTAATAGGTCAGTCATTCTGAAAGAATGTGGTCAATCAAGAAGAAAAAAGAGCAAATTATTTTGAAATTTCAAAAAAGGTATAATAAATTACTTAACCAGGACTTTCATGTCAGCCAAACTACTGCGGTGTTACATCTACTCCAAAGTGCCTAACTTTCCAGAAATACTCTTTTAGTCAATCCTGGTTTATTCAATGAAAATTATATAAACTCAGATCTTAATTTAGATCAGAGGTGACCAATAATAGGTATTTCGCCCCCCGTAAAATTAGAACACCTGTGAGCGGTGAGCGAAGGGAGCGGCAAATTATTTAAAAATTTTAAGAAATTTAGGTAAATATTTGGGAATTTTCGGTAATGAGAGTAATTCAGACATTTCAGAAACAATTTGATATATACTGAATTGGAATCGTATTTTTGGAAACAAGATTCAAAAGAATTTATGCAAGGGAAAAATACCCCGTTTACTTTCCCTTTGTGCGCCTTAGGTACAAAAGATTTTGAAAATTTTGAAAAATTACATAAATTTACCTTGTATTTTTAACCCTCACTGAAAATATTTTCAAAAATATCCATTTTCTAAAGATAATATGCGCATTAGTACAATAAACAGGTTTATATACCCAATATGAAATCAAATTCAAAATTTTTAAATCAATCATAAGAGTTATAACTTTTAATTGTTAATAACAAAAGTTTCTGGCTGCTTTTATTGTTGGCATTTTTAGACACCAAGAATTTGACCATTTAAATAATTAAAATTCCTGGTATTATGGGATTTTATTTTGGAAATTAGGCATTTCAGGGTATAACCACTATTGTATTCTGGTCACTACAATAAATATTAATTAAGTAGAAAATGAAAACATTTTGAGAGCTGTTTTGAGAGTGAAATATGAGCCGTTCGCTCGAATAAATTTAATTTTTCAAAAGAACCTCATTATTATTTTTAAGTTGCTTTACAAGAACAACAAGTTATAACAAATCGGTTTAACTCAAATCTGTCTTAAGACTACTGAGTCTTCAAGACTGATATGTAATTATTATTTTGTGTCAGAACTGATATATTCTAGTTATATACAATCCATCCTCGAAATAACGGACCACTATTTAACGGAAACTCGATATAACGGACAAAAATTTGCTGCACCGCTGATTCCGTTATTTCGAGGATGGATTGTATTACTATATATAATAGCCTGAAAATATCCTAAAATTAGGAAAAATATTCGCCCAGATCTGCTACAATGGTAGTCGAAAAATGCATGATAAGAGATAATTAGTCTCTGTCCTGGAATATATATTGGGGAATTTTTTGGCTACTATTTAATTTCTTTTATACTTTTGAACCATTCTAATGAAGATCATGGCCAACACAAAAATAATCTAGTTACTATGTAAACATATTTTATACATCTCAAAACATATTTTGAATAAGTGCTCATCAATTTATCAGTATATAGCAGACATAGTTGCAGCTGAATGTACTTGGTAAATAATATTATGTGAAATATAATGAATAATATTTATATGAAATTATATTTTTGAATAGTGTTTCTAAATTATATTAATTTATTTTCCAGTTGAATATTCAATTAAAGATTAAATAATTCAGATTTAATGAATTTAAAGTAATAATTAGCACATCTTTTACAATAAATGAGCAAGTATACTTTCCAAAATGGAGGCCGAATGCTGTCATTTTGTCTCAAATTAATATGTTTTAATTCAGTTAAACTAAGTATAATTGTCTTAAATATATGTTTAAATTCAGTTTAATTGGCAAAATTACTAAAAAGATGGAAAATCGGTGGTTGATGGGTAATAATAGGTATCGGGAGGTCAATATATTTGCGAAATTCTTATTATATAATCCCTTAATTGAAACTTAGAGCACATGTGATAACACTAGTCAGTCATTTCAACATAAATACAAAACGTTATTGATTGTTTTAAAAAGATAACATCTAGTCAATGGCAGAGCACAATCAAATCTTTAGTCCGAGATTGTGAATCGTTAATTGTGATCATGATTATCCTTTTTCTTTCTTGTAAATATAATATTTTGTTAATTTAAAGTATTTTTTTACTCATTATGTTTTACTGTAAAAAATTTCTTGCGTTTAGGTTTAAGGGATTGCATAACAATCAGAATTTGGAAGTTATATTGACCTCTCCATAACTTCAAATTGAATTTATTCAATATTCAACAACTATTAAAGACATTTGTTTTCAAAAAACTTTCCCTTTTATTGGGAAAAGAATTTAATATAAGACTCGTTTACTCGACAAAAGTGCAAATGTGCTCTCAAACGTGACAGACTATTCTAGTAAAGATGTAACAACATATTGCAACATCTAAATACAGTCAAATCCAATTGATTATCATTTATCCAAATATCTTAGTTCTACAAATTGATATAATAGAATAAAGTGGTCTTAAATGTGTGAAAAATGGATTTTTTCGGTCACTAACCTATGCATAAATTAATGGTCAGTAATTATCAGCCAGGGAAAAAGTAGCTCATTCAGCAAGGATGACCATAGAAAGAAAAATCTAGGACGATCTAAGGTAGAATAGAATGGCAGATGGTAATAGTTACTGGAATAGTTATTAATAATCTAGTTTTGAAGCTTAATTACTTAAATTAAAGAATAAGACAGCTGATTTTTGCCACCATTTGAAAAAATAAATTTTTATTATTTTTGTTAAATGCTAACAAAAGAAATGGCCCATGAGAAATATTAGGTGGAATTTGAATGCTATAATTTGATTGAACACTGAATATCATAGATGACAACTTGTTCATTGCATTATATGAATTCAAAACAGAATAACTGGAACTAGAATAAAAAGCTATGAAAATATATAATAGTCACTCAAAGTGTCAATTGACAATTTTATCAAAGTTATTATCAACTCTCCAGATATTAGTAGCTTTATTTCAGGGCTTTTTCTATTTTTATAATCACTTAAATTTTATTATATGCTTTATTATTGAATGTATTATTCAGAGATAGCCATAGGGAGATATAGTATGTATACCCCCTGAGGTCGAAGTTTAAAAAAATTGATCCAAAAAAACGGACCACCTCAAAAATTGCAAAACGCGGCGGTTATTTTTCCCAAATTTTCTGCCATTTTTAGCCATTTTCTCAATTAAACTGTAAAACAAATTTTAAGCTTAATTTAACTGAATTTAGGCAGAAATAAAGAACAACATAACGATTTCCGGCCGCCATCTTTGAAAAATAATGCCTTTATACCCCCTCTGAGGTTCGAGAAAAACGCTGTCATTTTACCCGCCTCTTATACACCTCTCTTAGGTCTCGGATCTTGGCTACCCCTGCTATTATTAATATATACCTGCATTATATCTCTGGAAAGTATTATAAATGATAGTTCTTTTTCCTCACCTCTCGGAAGAGGATCTGGCTTTTATCAAATTTAGCTATTTTGATGAAAAATGATCAATGGATTTGACGGTTACTTATTTTTCCTTTTTTTATTACTAAAAAGATATTTTAAGAACAAATGTGGCGATATTTGTAATGATAGTACAATTCGCTTAACAAATACTCTTATATCCCAACAAATGCTACTTTAATTCACTTATGAAACAGTGAACTGAATATTGGTAAAAGTGACAATCAGAGCATTGGATTTGAAGTTTTTTATCAATTCAAAATAGGCAATTTAATTATTGCCATTTTAAATAGCCAAAATAAGCCGACAATATTTGGTTATTTATTATTTTTCACAAATTCTAGTTCTTTGTCTTTGCATTTAGGATTGGCTAAAGTTTGTTGAGATTATTTGAACCAAAGCTTGTTTTTCAGAAATTAAATATCAGATTAAATGATATTTTAAATTAATTTTAATACTGCTGCTTTTCAAGAAGATTTTATAACAAATAATTAAATTTATATTAAATATTCAAATGGAGTCCAATTATTAGATGATTCTGTTTTCAATTAGGGTGGGGAATTTTTTTAAAGAAAGTTTCTCAAAAATATTTCTCAACCAAAATTAAAAACAAAACGTTTGTAAAACGTTTTCAAATTTTCAATGTTTTTTGCCCAATTAATTGATTTTTATTTAATTATTTAATTATATGGACTTCCCTTCAGACACAAATAATAGGTTTACCATTAAATAACATGGTACTCCCATTAGAAATTAATATGGACATTTACCACTAAATAGAACCTGACCTCCCTGAAATAAACATGTCTCCCATTACATATTTTATTACATATTATTATTTCATAAATTATGTTAGTTTGTTATTGAAGTGAAGGAGTATATCAAGGGTAGCCAAGGTCCGAAACCTAAGGGAGGGGTATTAGGGGAGGATAAAATGGAGGATTTTTTCTCAAACCTTAGGGGGTATTAGGGGAGAGGTATTTTACCAAGATAACGGCTGGAAGCATCACCGGAAGCGGCCATTTTGTTTCTTATTTTGTTGCTTCAGTTTAAATTCAACTTAATCGCCAAAATTACCGAAAATGGCCGACAAAATAGCGGAAATTTGAGGAAAAATTGCCGCCGCGTTTCGCCATAGGGGATATACATACCATAACCCCCTATGGCTACCTATAGGGTATATAATAGAATTTCTAATTCATTCACTCAATCTCAACCGCTTACATTAGAAAACTTATAATAAATTTGTGTCTTGCTAAAAAAACTATTTAAATCATGAAAAATTAACTTTATACTCGATGAGTAGAAATCCATCAATTTTTTTTGACATTTTAATACATTTATGTAGTATATATATGACATAAGTATGTGTTTTCTAAAACACCGTCTGCAATTTTCTAGTCTACGGGAGTATACATTTAATGTGGACCTCCCATAGAAGAGAAAATTTCTTTAAAATTCTCTAAAATTTAGATTATTTCTTGAAATATATCTCCTGAAAAAGTTAATTTTTATTTCTGCCACTCTATTTTCAATGGATTGTCTGATTTGAAAGGGAGTATTACGTATTCGGCCTTAAAATTCAAATAACAGCAGATTAGATAAAATTAAAAACTGACAAATAAAAAAAATTTAATTGAAGGCACGCGCCAGCAATGATACAATAGGATCTATATTTAAAATGTGACTTTTCATTTGTGAATAATAACTATTTTCTTGTCGAATAATTAAATTCTTAGGAGAAGCAAGCTTAATTCTAAAAAACGGTAAAAATATTTACATTGTCTGGAAGTGATGTTGAATTGAATTCAAAGTCAATCAAATTTAATTTCGGCTCAAAGTTTGTTTTGAAGTGAATTCTAACCGACTTTAAAGGAAATGATTTCTTCAAATCAAATAATACTTTCACTTCAGAAATTCCGTCGAATATTTGAAAAGTCGAGTATTTCAACAACATTTTTGTCAAAAGAAATGGTTTTCTAATTTTTTTTTACTGGTTAGTCAACAATAAATTCAAAGCAACCATCAAAATAAACTAAAAAATTGATTCATATTTCAAAAAGAACGGAAAGCCATATATACTGATTAGGTTTTCGATTGATTTTTGTGGTTTTGAAAAAATATTGTTTTTCTTATTATCTTAGCGTTTCCTTAAAAACCTCTAAATCTATTAAGATAATAATTGATTGACTGCCCACTCCATAATTTGATATTACAATAATATAAAATCATTTGCCCAATTTAAGATCAAACCTGTACATGTAAAGAGGAAACAAATAACCAATTTTCTAATGGAATTATCCGTCTCTAGTAATAACAAGTAATAATATCTTCAATCATGAGTTTGGTGAAAACAAATTCCTAATTCTTATTTTTTATGTCAAATTGTTTGTCAGAATATGTTTCGAAAGACAAGTTTATTTTCAATCACTTTTAGTCTGGAAATGCATTTAGTGAACGAATAAAGTCCTATTTGATGTCATTATAATAAAATCGATTTACTTACTCCTATTATTAACATATTTGCAATAAATTTCGAAAATCATTTCACTTAATTAAACACTTGTGTTGAGGTTCACACAAAAGGAAACAATTTTATGACTGAAACATAATTAAAATTTCAATATTTTAAAAATAATTTTTAATTGAATTATGGCTCTAATGAATGTAAGACTAGTAAAAGTTTCGAAATACTAATTATTTTAAGTCTCGATAAATTATAAATGAAAATCAAACTCAAATAAATTGAAATATTATTTTTAAATTTTTAATATTTATATCACTGTAAGGAAGAACTCATTGATTATTAGGTCAGCCCATATCACTTCAAAATATATGAATACATGTCGTTTAGATTAATTGCCACAATCGAGTAGTCAGTGAATCAATAAATGAATTCTAATGAAGGTATTATTCGGGCCCTCAATCATATAGATATAAAAGAAGGTAATTATTTATCTAATTTATGGAACTGACACAATTATAAGTCTAATTGAGAAGGAGAAGTCGTTTGGCAAGCCACAATTTTTTATTCATTTCGACAGGTATAATTAAAAAATGTATACAAATTAAAATTTTAATGAAATTTTAGTGAAATTTAGTAATTTAAGTGTAGGTTTAATCTTTATTTATTCACTTATCAAATTGTAGTTAAAAATTTCTAGCAAATTGATCAACATATGCACTTTCTTCTTATTCTAGGTACTTTAACTGAAATTTTTATAATTCGATTCAATTTTCAATAAATAGTGAATATATGCAATGACTTGTTATATGAAAGTCGTCCAAAAGGTTTTGTAGAAATTAAATGAAAATTTGGGTTCCATTGAAAATTAACTCAATTATATAACTATCCAATAGTAAAACAAGGGTTTGCCTCAAACCTAATCCCCACTACATTTACACCTTTTAACTAACCTAATCTAAATTAACCAATAAACAGCCTTACCTCTTTTTCATAGACCTAGCATCAGCCCTTTCCATAGACTTAACATTAGATTTCCCCCCATAGAATTAACATGGGAATTCTCCGGGTGGTCCAAACGACAAATCCCATTCTTCGGGTGGGTGATCTGAACGACAAAACTATATACTACATACTTCGTAAATGTAGTGAAAAATTATTAAGCAAGCAAAATGACTAAGATTCTATATGGGGAAGGGGAAAAATCTATATAATCTTTATCACAATACTAAAGGGTGGAAATTATTTGGCGAGACCTATTCTGCATTGAGCGCCAGTTTCAGCATATAATACGATTTGAATATAATGAAATCTATTTTATCAATGATTTGAAAGTTAAGAATGAAATCCATTCTTATCAAACCTTATCTGACTATCAGATGCACCTGACCCTTATCTTAATTTTTGAGCGTATTATATGCTGAAACTGGCGTCCAATGCAGAATAGGTCTCGCCAAATAATTTCCACCCTTTATTATATTAAATTATTTAAATCTAAATTACAATGCTTGTATTTTCAACCTGAGCATTCTTTTAATAAGACCATTCACCTCCTTGCACATATAGTTTTTTTTTTAATTTTCATAGTTATCAAGGAATTTGATATTAGAGTAGTGTCTCAATTGAATTGATTGGGTGATTGTCAAAGTTTGAAGAGCTGGAAATATCAGTTCTAGATATTGAAAAATGACTTCAAAGTGTCATTCGATAGTAAGCCCTCCCTCTCTCTTATACTGACTTAAGATAAGTTGGATTTTTAAGTCAATAATATTTTTCTTCTAATCGTTTGATAACAAATCGTTTATAAGTTGAGTATAAATACGTTCATTACTTGACTCCAAACGTCATTCAGTGAGAATTTGGCAAAAATATGTCAGTTCTTAGGATAATACTGTTAGCTGTGCTGGTGGTCGCACCAGCTTTATGCCGACCCTCAGAGTCCTTTCGAAAAGAAGCAACAAATTGTGACAACAGTCACTGTTCGGAGCCACAGGCCAACAAGTTGAATGTGCATCTTGTGCCGCACACACACGATGATGTCGGGTGGCTCAAGACTGTGGACCAGTATTTCTACGGATCCAACTCAGGCTTCCAAAAGGCTGGCGTCCAATACATTATAGACTCGGCTATCAATTCACTCCTCCAGAATCCAAACCGAAAGTTTATTTATGTAGAAACAGCTTTCTTCTGGAAATGGTGGAAACAACAGGAGCCTGCCCTCCAGGACAAAGTCAAGCAATTGGTCAATAATGGTAAGACATATCCAACTTTCTAATAGAATAAGCTGACAAAAACAGATTAATCAAATAATCCTGACAAGAAAGATTCAGGGCAATTTTAATGAAAAGCCTTCTCTATTTTCAAGTTATACAAAATATGCAATTTATAAATTATAGGTTGCAAGTTCATTTATTTCGATTACACAAAAGCCTTTCTTTACTCAAAATGATAAGTTTTGATGAAATTCAGTTTTTTATCAATTGTTTATTCAATTATATAAACTTTTGAAAGCAATCTAGTATAAAAACAGCTGAATCAATGACATCAATTGATATGAATTAGGAAAACACTTGAAAGATTGAAAGTCTTAAATAACAGGATTAAAGGACAAAGTTCAAAGCACTAAAGTATCTGATGTGCAATTGATCACCATGCTTATTTTAAGGTCAATTGGAGTTCATCAATGGCGGCATGTCTATGAATGACGAAGCTGCTACTCATTATAACTCAATTGTCGATCAGATGACCTGGGGTCATCGACTACTTCAAGATCAGTTTGGGACCTGTGGAGTTCCCAAGGTCGGCTGGCAAATCGACCCGTTTGGTCATAGCAGAGAACAAGCTAATTTGTTCGCACAAATGGGATTCGATGGCGTCTTCTTTGCACGACTTGACTACGGCGACAAAAATGTCCGCAGAAATAACAAAACTATGGAAATGATTTGGCAGGGAAGCGATGACCTTGGACACCAATCAGACATCTTCACTCACGCCATGGACATGGGTTATGGTCAGTAAATTTTATCCTATCAAATTTAATGTGTAGTTTAAAAAAGTGTGCAGTACAGCTTCAAATGAAATGAGATTGATTAAAATAATTAGTTGTTTGTCAAAGGACCCCCTCCCACATTCAATTGGGATCTCGTTGGCGGAGGTGACGACCCTTTCGTTGATGACCCTGAGTCTGAAGATTATAACGTGGATAAAATAGTGGACAGGTTTATAAAGTATGCTCAGGGCTACTCACAAATCTACGCCACCAATAACTTGCTGTTCCCAATGGGAACTGACTTCCAATACCAAGATGCAAATTCATGGTTCAAGAATATGGACAAATTGATCAAATATGTTAACCAAAGACAAGAAAAAGGCTCAAATGTCAATGTATTCTATTCTACCCCTACCTGTTATTTGCATGGAGTGCACCAGGTAAAAATAAAAACTTGTTTAATAGAATATTTTTAAAAACTGCATCTTTAGGCGAACCACACCTTCACCACTAAATCTGACGACTTCTTCCCGTATGCATCGGATCCGCATAGCTATTGGACGGGTTATTTCACGAGTCGACCCGCACTGAAGAAGTACGAGAAAGTGGGCAACAATTTCCTCCAAACCTGCAAACAATTGGATGTTTTAAGTCAATTGAATGGCAAATATGACGACCAAATAAGTTATTTGAGGGAATGGATGGGAGTGATGCAGCACCATGATGCTGTGTCCGGCACTGAGAAACAACACGTCAGCAATAATTATGCACTCAAACTGTACAAGACAATGGAGAAGTGCCAGACTGTTGTCAATGAGGCACTGAAGAAGCTGACCTCAAAATCGGAGACCAAAGTCGATCAAATGTTTTGCCAGAATCTGAATATCAGCGCCTGTGCTGTCACTGAACAAAATGATTCACTGGCCGTCACCGTATATAACCCGACTGGACATGCAATCAAACACTTGGTGCGACTGCCCATCACTAACAAAGATTACGAGGTGATCGACCCGACTGGAAAGCCCGTCAAATCAGAGATAGTCCCCATTCCTGAAGCAGTCCTGAATCTTAAGGAAAGGGTGAGCAAAGCAAAGGATGAGTTGGTATTTGAAACTGAATTACCGGCCCTCGGATTTTCTACATATTTTTTGAAAGCTGCCAAATCTCGGAAATCATCAGAGCGGACAAAAGTATCCGGTCCCTTCGGAGTCAAATCAAAGAGTTTCAATGTTTTGTTTGACAAAAACGGAAATCTGAACTCAATTCAGTTGAAGAACGGAAAAGTTGTTGAAATCAAACAGCAGTTTGAATACTATAAGGCAAAGTCAGGCGACAACAGGGGAGCCGACCACAGAGCCTCCGGTGCATATGTCTTCAGACCTGATGGACAGACACCAACTATGTTTAATCAAGCTGTTGAGTCAGAAATAGTGGAAACGTCTGTCGCCACAGAAGTTCATCAGAAAATCAATTCATACATAAGTCAAGTGATAAGAGTTATGACAAATGAAGATTTTATTGAATATGATTTCGTTGTCGGACCCATTCCTGTGGC
>JAQIWP010000233.1:0-32006 GCA_034695525.1 Euzetes globulus
TTCAAACGAATTTTTAGAATAATTTATGGATTTACAGTTTGAAGGTTCACAAAATTGGTCTCAAAATAGTACTGTTTGAGACCAATATGTATGGATTCAGAGATCTGTTCATAAAATTAGTATATTCATAAAATTGAGCTTCATAAAAATGGAACTTTTTTTTAACATTATGTTTATGGGACAGGGTTAATGGTTTTAGCAAATGGTTCATAAAATCAGTATGTTCACAAAAATGGTTGTTCAAGAAATTGGTACTTGAGTGTATTTGTGATTCTGTTAGAAATTAGGATTTTAACCCTACAGATCCATATGCTGTCCATTAAATCCGAATTCCTGTATTACTGAATCGTTTAGACCATGGTCAGACTTTATTTATTGATAATATTGAAATTAAATTTTTCACAAACATTCCTAATAAGAAGAATAACATAAATGGGTTTAGAATTTAACTGTACATCAATTGAATAATATATTTGATAACATAATTTTTAAACAAGTATTCAGGGAATGCTATGCGACGACAATAGCTCTCATTTCTATTATATTCATTAAATATTTTCATTTTTTTAATAATGTAATATTAGGGTCTCAACAACGAGTTTCTTATCATAGGATAGGGTAAGATGGTGTAGGATAGGGTAGAAAACCTTTCTTATAGCCGTAAAATTGAAAATAATTGCTTTTGAGTCAAATAGAGATGTAAATGTCAAAACTGTGGCTTAAATGTTCAAAGAGTAGCAAACAATAGATTATTTTGATTACTCAAAGTCTATGCCATGAATTCACTTTTCAATTGAGAACTTTTATGATTCTATGACTTATTTTTTATTTACACAGAATTATATCGATTTCCTAAATAATAAATTGCAATGAATTCAATTCAAAGTAAATACGACTCGAAAGACAAATATTGAATAAAAATATGTTTGAATTAATTCATTGAAAACTTGATTATAGTCTCAATTCGATGTGTTTTCACAAAATTGACTAAAATTTTGGAACTTTATAGACATTTAATGTCTGATATAAAGATTTAATGAATGAGTAAGCTAAAAATAAGAACAAAAGCAATGAAATATTTTATTTCTTATCACAAACACAGTTTTGATGGCATTTATGATTTGGAGTCCAATTACCCAAAGATTGTGTGGAATAAAAATCCATTTGATAGGAAGTTTTGAAAAATCCGTCGCAATGTTGGGTAGGATTTAGGACTACATTCAATTCGTAAGGTGTGAGCAAAGGTTTTGCTGTGAAATTGTTGCCCCAATCGATGCTAAGCCGGGGACAAGCGATTTGAACCCAAGCGTCCACTTCTGTGAAAAGACTCAACACTTCGGGCCTTATTTCAGGCAATAAAACGTTAATTGATTGACATTTCGTATGTTTTTCTAAATTATTAATTAAGTTTTGAAGAACTTTAGGGTTTCCCTGTCGTCCCAAAGTGCCTAAAATGAGTCCAAAAACTCCATTTGATTTGCAAACGGATAGAGATTTGTTGATTGCAAAGCCACGGTATTCAACCATTTTATTGATGTCATAAAACTCTTCAGTTATCTCTTTGTTATACGGATTGTATTTAAAAGCCTTCACATTAGGATTGGCTATCATTATGGCCTCTAAATGGAAGCGCCCGTCGGCTATGAATATGATTGTATTGACCTCAGGAGAGAGTTTGGGTGCCGTACAGCCCAACACTTCTCCCGGAGATAATGGCTTCGATTGCGGAATAGTGACACCAAATCCATGTCTTTCGCGTAACTCTTTTGCTGCCGAATGAATCGAAGTAATGAATTGAATGGTTCCGGCCATCGATAGCACGTGTTCTTCGGGTTTAAAGTTTGCTTTAACCGTTTGGATCAAATGCCATAAATCTATTTTGATGTCTACGAAGACATATAAGACTTTGATTCCATTCTTCATTTGATTGACAGGAACCAGACATGAATGGCCGAAATGGACGATGAAATCACAGCCCAAAGCATTGGCGGCGATGTCGTCGATACAACAGGACCCGTATGTCACGTCTCACCATTCAATACAAACAATTAAAATAGATATTTGAGAAGCAATTGCTTGGATACATACCTCCCATTATCAAGACATCAATTCCAGTGAACTCTTCAATTATGTCCGCAATGGTTATGGAGAATACGAAGAGTCCTTCGGGGAACTGTAGGCCAACCCTCTGAGCATTGGATGACTTTAATCTCCAAATGATTTTATGAATTTCAAAGTTATAATTATTGGGAAGTTTTGTCGATATCTTGTGATTTAAGACATTGTTATCCAATATTTCAGTCGGAATCTGGTTTTGATTGACTCTCGAGGCGACGATACGTCTGCGTTCTTCCAAAGGTTTAGCGCGAATCACTTCCGGATCAGTTGAGGCCATTTTGGTTACTATTTGTTCATTTATTTTCGGAATAAAAGTGAATCACATTTTAACCAAAACTTTGATTCAATGTTTATTTCAACACATGTTTTGGTCTTTAATTGGTTCATAAATAACGTCAAACAAAGCGATTTATGATTTTGTTTCCAAAATTCTTGTGTGAATTGAATTAAATTCTTGGGTAAAATCTTCTTTAAAAAGGACTATTGAACTGCAAATCTTTATATTCATGCAGTGCAACAAAGTTTAAGCAAACCATTCAAAATAATCTATTGCCCACTAACCTTTGACATTTTACAATTTCAACACAATTTTAAATAAATGGTCAAGACTGACATTCCTTATTCAGCAAGTACAGATTCTATAAATAATTTGCAACTACGAAAAGGTCAAATATTAAGTTCATGGTAAGGTCATATTCCTGACTTTTGGTTTAACTACAAATAATAAATGCCATTACAATTATTGCGAGAATATAAAAACAAAACGCATTTCTTAAGTATTTCATTAATTTGTTGATTCGTTTATTTGATTCAATTAACGCCTATTTATCAGTCATTAAAGGACTCGAAGCATTAATTTTCATTATTTTACACAAAAGAGTAAATAATTGATAAAAAGATAAACAGCGAGCAGTCAATGGAGGCCTGGAAATCAAATTTCACTCAAAGAGTTTTTGCGTTCGAAAGATTTCGGTCAAAAAATTAGCAATTCTTTGGCTAATAAAATAGAGGACTGGTAGGAGTCTAATGAAATCACTAATGTTTTTTGTACGAATAGGGTTAGCTTTTTTGCCGCTGACTTTTTTGCTTCGAGTCTTTTGATGTGCTTTTCCATGTGAATTATTCATTGAATTAATTATATTTTAGTACTAATACTCTAAATAACGCTATAATTTAGTGTAATTATAGTCTAAATGTCCTGTTTTTAGACCCAATTATACTGAAAATTAAATTCAAACAAACATTAAATTATATTAATATCTAATTTGCGTTTAAATGAAAAGTAATTCAAATCCTTTTCAATTCAAAGCAGACATTCGTCTGAAAAAAAGAGAAGCATTTAATTCATATTAATGTCAAAATTCAAACATTAAATGATTCGGAAAATGAGCTGAACTTGGATTCGGATTTATTTAATTCATTCCTTCAATATTTCAATTTTATTCGAGGATTTCAAATAAAATTCTGTGAAATCGAAATAAAACTAAGACTGAGTTCAAAAGAAACGAAACTAATTTCATATTAAATAAACATTAAAACAATTTCTAGAATAAGAAAAAAGTGGAAATTCCTGACTAATTACATAAAAATTCAGGTTTTCTTTCTGTGAAGTCTGTTCTCATCTTAACTAAATCGCAATCCAATGATTAGTTATCCCAAGAAGTCTATAAACATTTCAGTGTTTAGAATATTTCAAATATTTTTATTAATAAATAAACAATTTTTCTGATAATACCATTAATTAAGTCGAAGCTGGAGTTTATTTAATGACCTATAGTTCTGCCAGAATTCAGTGCTATTTACGGTCGCTATTTTGTTGCAAGCTTAATCGCCGATGGCTTTCAGTTAATTCAGAAAAATATAAGGAATTACTGCCAAAAAAGTCAGATTAAAGACTGTTTTTCTAGTTTTAGTATAATGTATATGAATATGAATAGAATCAATATTTTCATAATTTACGAGTTTGTATTCAATTGAAAACAGATCCAAACGATTAGTTTTGAGAACTTCATAAACTTCAAGAATGAATTAATGCAAAGCCATAACAATTTTTCTTCGGATGTCTTTTTCCCATCATTTTTATCCTTTTTGCCGAAAGTTTTATACAATTTTAGTTCTCGACAGAGAAAATGTTAGACAACTTTGTATTCATTAACTTTTAAGCCATGACTTTATGTTCAGAGTTCACGTCTTTTATATTTCTTTTAAAAAAAGATTTTATTTTTATTAAAAAAATTTATTTTGTCATTAAATTCGAAGCAAACGAAGAATTTTTTTGTGTGCAAAGAGCCTGCGGTCAGACAAACCTGAAGACACTTTAGAGTCGAGGGCTTAGAGCTGTCGATAATTCCAGTTTAATATAAATTAATTACTTCGAGCACTGAATAAACTTCGTCTTTGAGCGTCGGATAGAGTTTTAAGGCATTCGTTCGCCTCATTTGCCGTTCGTTTCGTTCAAATTATTGGTCAGACTTCTGGTTCCCATGAATTTAAATCGATTCGCAACGAATCAATCGCTTATACAAAGAGATAATCACAAAACTGTTCTGACATTTTTAGGCCCAAAAGGCCAGACCTCTCGGCTAATGGCAGTTGTTGTGAAGAAAGATCTGAACCGACAGACAATCGATCGGCAGATCTTTCCAACTGTAAGACAGCATATTTGACGTTCACTTTTATTAAAATTTAATTCAATAATAATATATTTATATATAATATAATTAAATAGTTTTATAATACAAATACATCACAATTACAATAATTGATGTACTAATCAATTGTACATTTGTTTGGATCGCAAAAAAATGTCCTTAAATTACAATCAAAAATGAATTCACTTACAGTTAGAACTCAGGAATAAAATTATTCTTTTCTTAAATATATTTCTTATATAAAGAGTGACATTTCAATGGATGTCATATTTAAATGAATTTCTTATTTTTCTTAATAAATCGTATTTACAATTATTTTCATATTTGGAGTGCATTTGAATGTATTTCTCGTATTTTTTTTTGAAAATAATAATAAATCTTAATTCTCATTAAAACTCTTAAAAAGGTTCGGTTTTTGCGATCAATCCCTAAATAATAATAATTAATTATAATTATCAATGAAATACAGTTTTAATTTAAAAGAGAGATCTTTTGCAACAAAAATCCCTTTTAATTTGCAAATAATTTGAATACAGAATTAATAAATAAAGAAAAAGACAAAAACAAATTATAAGCAAAACTCATATTTCGTTGTAAATTAACATTTTATCTATAAATCTGTTTCTTATATATTAATTATTTTTTGTCTGTTATCGATATGTGATCTGATTTTTTTCAGAGAAAATTAATTAAAAGCAATAAAAACTTAGAAAAGTCTAAGCAATCGATTGTGAATCTGATGTAAACCCTGTCCTGAATTTTTTGGCATTCAAAGCTTTTTTTGGAGAATTATTTCTATTTTTTCTCTCTTTCTATAATCAAATCGCATTTTTGGATCAATTAATGAGTTTTTCTCTTAAAAGCGCTTTTTGTGTCGGATTTCATTTTGTGACACTTTTTCGGTTCTAAATATAATTTGAATTTTAAAATCATTGCGAAAAACAATTTCTAAAATTAACAAAAAATCACAGAATTTTCTCATATATTGTATGAAACACTGAATGATCTGATTATGAGATGATATTTAAAAATGAATGACATTTTGTGAGCAAATGAAAAGCGAAACAAACGTTTGAAACGAACACATCTTTCGTCTGTCGACTTGGAGTTCACCAAATATTGGATCATAAATGTGAGGTTCCGTACATTTAATTGACTTAGTTTTGGATTAAATCTCGATATTTGTGTCGGCGTCCGATCGGAAGCACTAAATATACATATTTTCAGAGTTTCACTAATAATCTCGTATTAAAAACATAACATTTTTTGCTAATATTTTCCAATCAATCGATTCATTGCATAAAAAGTCTGTTGTTTTGTATAATTTGATGCATAGTTTGCTTTGAAATTCAAAGCAATAAATGGATAAATAAAACGAAAACTTCCATCAAATCAAAGAAGTCTTAAATTTCACTTAAAAAACAATATTTAGTTTACTCGTCGGCGGAGACAACACTGAATTAATTTCGTTCCCATTCGTGCCCATCGGTTGGTCGACACCTCACAGTTCGCTAATGTCTTCGTAGTCCGAATCATAAGAGTCACTGTCGAGAAACCTGTGATGGGGCCGTTCGTAAGTCCGGTGCCCTACAAATAGATCTTCTTCACCTTCTGAATGGGTTTGTTGTCCGCCGACGAGTTTGCGTTTTTTGCATTCTTCGGCGGTACGTTTAGCACTAAGTTTATTGGCTTATTGTTTACAGGGGGCTGACTCGGAAACGGGTCATTCGAATGGTCCAAATACTGGTGCGGGTCGTCATATGGCGAACACACATTTGGGTCATCCTTACGACACCTTCGGCTAAATATATAGCCCAGAATGAAGCCGACGACTAGTGATGTGACGACACTCGTGACCACTGCCAGAGCGAACGTCTCCCCGCTGTAGATAGGCGTCTGTTCGGTGGCCGCCATATCGGACGGCGCCGACTCTTCAGATGTCGTACCGGGTATTACATGTGGATTAGCATAGGAGAGCGGTGGCGTCCTATTAGTACTGTCGGTGGGTGGCGGACGGCCGTCGGGACAGCGCGGGTCCCATCCGTCCTCTACGTTCTGGACAAAATTGTCGCGATTCCAAAATCGAGACCTACTGCTAGTGCACTGCTGTCGTTGCAGATCAAACGCACAGTACGGGTCCTGAAGGGCCACACATTCGCCGCACGTTTTGGCCAAACAGTGAAACAGTTTTATTGATTTGATTTCGTTGTTGGAAACGACTAAAAGCTTTGCCTCATAGAAGGTGTGATAAACCAATAGATTGGTTATTGCGGTCCCCATCGGGAACACTGAAACGTCTTCGATAATCACCGGAACGACAGAGTTGTGGAAGTGGTGGCCACTGAGTGCACCGCTGGCCGAGTTTATGGCTTTGATCACTCGGCCATCATCTGTGCCGATGAACAGAACGTCGAATGTTTTACCGGAAGCCGTTTCTATCTGAGGGTCGACCGCTATTTGAGTGAAGCGGTACTTGAAACTGGTCTGTACTACAACTGGTTGGGACCAAAATGCAGGGACAGCCGTATCCATGAGGGTGTGTTCTTTTACAAAATTGAGGGTCATTTCGGGCAATTGTCGCGAGTCATTAACACAATGACCTGGTCGGGGCTCTGGGACTTTGGATGAGGGGACTGGCAGCCAATTGGAGTCAATGTCCTCTTGACCTTTGAATGGACCTTCAAATGCTCTTTGAATGTCTTCCATTCTGAACGCACAGATGGCCGAACCGCTAATACTGTTATGTGGAGTTGTGAAGACACCATAAATCAGTTCTGAGTTGTGGCCGCCATATATACCTGTGCGCAATGAATCGATTAAAGCAATGTTTGTAAACATTTCTGATTAATTAGTTGAGAGAAACAAGTATTTAGAAGAGTGCCTACCCTTTACTATACTGGTAGTTGACTGAATCTCATTGAAATAGAAGGGGAATTCCCCTTGAATGGAACAGTTGAGTCTAGCCTTCACAAAAGTGGTCCAATGGTTTCTATAAACATAAACAGACATCAGTTGAATCCGATATGGGTTTTGGTGTGCAAACAGTACCTAAACTTATGGGGCCCGCCTTTGTCTTTGGAACAGACTCGGGCCACTCTGGAGAAGACAGACTTTCCGCAGTTGATGTACTCGACTGCGGTCTCTCTGAAGAAGAAGTAGACGTGTTCTGAATGCGGAAACGAGTTGACAAAACTGGGCGCTAATGACACACAAAATCGATTTAATTACTTTTCGTCAAAATCTAATGTCATTTCATTTGGAATGAATGGAAAGCCACGAAAGGCATAGAATAATCGCAACACTTATACATATATTTATTGTGTAATAGAGTCATAGAGTATATACCATTTAAGTGCTTTGGATTGAATTGTTCTGTCCGTAGCGGTGATCGATATATGAGAGGATCGGCGCCATTAAAGCCGGCCACTGTCGCCACGTATAGGTTGTTCTCTATTCGATACAATGAGTGATATGTTTAGTAGAGTTTCAGTAATTCGATATTCGTTTGAATACATTAAGACCTTTTCCAATCAAATAGACTTCAATTGTTTACTCAAAATACAAGAATGCTTTGGTTTCATATTTGACTGAAGATATGAAAGCAAATACAGGAAACCAATCGATTCGCATAACTCTACAGTCATCTGATAAATGTTTTTATGGGAACATACTTTCGATTAGACTAACAGTCAGACTAAGACTTATATTATTAGTTATTTTTATTATTCCGATAATAATTACATAATTTGTGATAACAGTCAAGAGAATAGAGAACAGAATATATAAGAGTCAATACCTGAACGATCCTTAACCGGTCCTTAAGTGTGGCACAAGTGAATAGCAAAAAGAAAAGCAATGTTTAAAAGATTTTAATGAGATTTTTATGAAAAGTCAATTTGTTTTTTCAAGAAAAGAATCAAAAGAACATAGAATTCATTTTTCAGACGAATATAAAGCCTTTTCAACGCAAAACTCCAATCAAAGGGCTTTTCTTTTCCGCTTTAAATAGAAATATAATGAATAGGAAAGGAATTGTCGAATATTTAAGACAAATAATAGACTGTATTTTTGGCGATTGTTTTAAACTTCTATTGTATTGAGAATTATTGGAGAGGAAGACAATTATGTATTTGTGATGAGATATAACAAAAATAATAGACACGACTTCTGAATGTAATCTAACACTCATTTGGGTTCCTTTTAAACCATAATTCTTAACATTTCTTACTATTATTAAGAGTAATGAGTCATTATTAATGACAACCAATTTTGGTAATAAATTTAATTAGACGTAAAGAGGACTTACCAAAAAAGCTGGCCGTAGACAAGTGTGTCGGGTCGTATGGGCACAACCCCTCCCCAGACTGTTCGTTAATCAATTCATATTCTAAATTCTGATGTCATTTGAAAAAGAAAAGAATGCGCTTTAAATTTGTCTCATTTTAAACGATAAACAGAAATGAGGAGAGAATTGGATAAACTATAGACATATTTATAGGTATTATAGACTCTAATGTCAACTGTTATATAAAAGGGAACGGAATTCGAGAAAAAAATGTTTGACATGTCTTACATTTTCCAAATATTGTCTGCACTTTGGTTTGAAAGCGTTGGTACCGCACACAAAGATACCATTCTCCGACTTCTTTGCCAAAACTCTAATATAATTCTGACAGTAGTCTTCTGACTTTCCCTTATATTTGCACATCTTTATGTCATCGTCACTGCTATACCATTGCAATCGCTGTTTGATTTGAAATTTAATAAAAAATAAAAACAAAAGTTTAATATTTTTTTATTATCTCTCAGTTTAAACGAATAGAATGTTTGGAATACAGAGAAAAATGTGTGAATAAAAACAAATCGATAGACAGACACAAGAAATAGAAGTTCTGCACAAAAGGATCGCACAGTTAAACAGAGAAGAAGTGCACAGAATTGTAGAGCAAAATAGTGGAGCAACTGATGTGAGTTGAGTTTAAAATATAAAAATATTTGATTTATATTGCAAGCCGTAAGTCATCCGACAATGAAATTTATAGCACCGACTCATTTATCACAGGTTTCCAGTTTAGGCTCAATCTTCTCAAACGAATTCTAACTCTCTTTTAGATATATCTCTAACTTTTTGCTCATTTAATAAGGATTTGCGGTTTTAAAAATCCCCTAAGTTTTAAGGGCTAACAGAACTCCATGAGTGCACTACTGATGCACTACTGGTGCAGACGTTCTGCACGTAATCCTAAATCCCTTAAAAAAAGTGCGAGAAGTGAGAAATGAATCGAAACGTTAATATCGTTTAGCGCTTGGCTTCGAATAAAATCGCGAATAAAATAAATGATTTAACGATACGTTCACTCATTACTAATACACCGGTATATGAACTTATGGATAATAAACAATAGTACTGAACACCACTAGTATTAGTCATATGGACAGACTTTTATGGTTGGCATCAGCTCAACAAATCCAAAGGACGTTACGCTCGAAGAGTGTGAGACCAGAGCTGAACAGCACTATTCGTCGATTGGCCCTTATTTCCAATACATTTGGGTAAAGGCCATAAACACACTGAAAAGTGCGGTAATTATGAGAAGGAGATCGACATCACATCACAACCTCTACTTGACATCGCATTTATATTCTATGCGAAGTGCGGCCACACATTCAGAGCTCTAAAAACGCGAGTCAGTCGATCACAGGCTATAAATCATTTAATTTCAATTCATTGAATAATACACTCGGAGTAAAATTTTTCCTCTCTTTCTTCCATACAATCAATAGTTTGGATCAGAATGTCATCAAAAAAATATGTAATATTAGAGTAGATTTTATACGGAAAACAAAATAAATCTCAATTCGTTTCCCGTAAACTACTGATCAAAAGGATCACTACTCAAAGAATTGAATTTTGTCTAAAATACGGAAATTGTTTTTCATTTAATGGCATATTTCCAGAAAAGATGTCATATCTTATAATCTTGAACTCGAAAGTTCGAACTCAAGACTATTGTCTGTTTCTTAACACATTTGCCAAGAAATTTGCGCCTAATTTTCTGGCGAAAAACAAAATTAATTTTAATTAATGAAAAACAGCTCAAAAATAAATGATATAAATCTGTCTGCGATAACGATAATAATGGGTTGGGTTTTAAGTAGAGCTGCTTTACAGTCTGTTGTTCCAGAGCACAGAATGAAATGTAGATAAATAGAGGCCTTTATATTATTGACAATAATTTATTGAGATTGAGATTAATGTATAGCATATGAATCAGAAAATTTCAGTCCATTTTAGAACAAATTTTCTAAACAAAAGCCGAACCAAAATGAAAAATTGGATGACTTTCTGAACAGACATTATATTTAAAAATAGCGATGCAGTAGAGGAGAGAAAGAACTATGAGTGCAAAGACAACTCATTTTAGGGTTAGGTTCGCATAATATTCAGATCGAATCGAAATTCTACACAACAGTTAACAAATATATTTTGAATAAATCAAAACATAACGGCTTTAGGGGAGAGACACAACACTGTTAGACAGCTCTTCCACTACTTCCATCACTTTTATTATTATAATAAAATTCACCATAACTAAGGTTGCCAACTTTGCGGGGGTATCCATTGGCCTACTGGAGGCAAAATGGCTCCCTTTCACACCAATTCACTAACAGGGCTAACATCTAATGGA
This sequence comes from Euzetes globulus, assembly GCA_034695525.1. Classification (NCBI taxonomy): domain Eukaryota; kingdom Metazoa; phylum Arthropoda; class Arachnida; order Sarcoptiformes; family Euzetidae; genus Euzetes; species Euzetes globulus. The sequence goes on from JAQIWP010000233.1 coordinate 11,459, forward strand.
AAACGAGACACCGTTTTTGAAACTGTTTAAACTCTGCTATCATTAAGAGTCTAATGGATATTATTTTTAACACCCACTATGGCTATTACTAGATTAAAGTAATAATAATAATAATATCCTTGTGAATCTACTGTCAGCTGAAAAGTAGAAACAAAAGTGAAGTAAATTGTTATCAATTAAGAGAAGCAGAAGTTGAGAGTTGACTGACATTACAATGAATTTGGGGATAAAAGCTGTTTTAAAGCCGTCCGAAGATAAGACAAAATTATCATTTATTATAAATCGACTAATGAGTCAATTATTTTCACAAATCAGTCTTGAGTTTCATTAGACATCGTTTCTGGAGCTCTGGTCGACTCTTCGATGCGTAACCAATGCATGAGAGCCACGAAATAATTATTAAATGAGAGATGGAAAACTTACTAAACCAGAGCTATGGTCTCTCAGTTCACTTTTAAATTGCATTTCATTAAACACTATATAAGAATGAGATGTGCAAGGTATTAGCCTCTAAGTGGATTAGAAAGATAGATTATTTGCCATTTTATTCTGACTCTTATTCTGAGTATTTGTTTTAAATTCATTTAACAAATACTAAATTCAATATTTTTTAAAGACAAAGATTGGCAGAGAATCGGACATTTCTGAATATTTGACAGAATATTAGGCCTTTTGGCCACCCCTTTGCACATCACTAGCCTTAAGATTTAGTACTTAATAACAGAACTAAGACTTGAAAGAAGTTAAAAGATAGACTTCCAGAGAAAGTTATAACAAATGGTCTGAACGTTAAAAACGTGAGAATCATAATTAATATTCATTGAGTTCAGGATTCAAGTGATGCAAAAATTTCATAGAATTAAAACCTAAAATTAATATAATTTAGTTTGTGGTGGCTCTGCAAAAAGTACTAGCTATAAACCATCCTTAGAGTTAGAAAAGGTCAGCAAAATGCCCCTGGAAATCGCACTGCAGTCAATTAAATTGATGCCTTTCCGGGTAAAACTCTGACAGAGGCGGTGGTCGTGTAATTTAATTAGCATTTTGCAAGAAAACACATTTTCCTAATTCTTTTGTTTTTATTTCTCTCCAAATTCATAACTTATTGGTGTTTCGAATAAAACTTATTTCAATAACGAGTTCTAATGGAAAACATCTATTTATTAGGATTTCTGTGCACTTCTTAATTGTTGAGTCAATTTATTTGAATGAGTGTTCGGCCAATAAGAGGGCGAGCGCTGCCTTACAAGACGGAAGTCAGTCCAACCACTATTCGAGTGAACACCGGTTTACGAATTAATAGTTATCTCAGAAGAGCTAACACTCCAAATATTAATATTAAGTTTTGGAGCTGATGTCAGGCACTGTCAAGGCCTGTGACCGCAGGCAGGTTCAAATGGCTGAGTTACCCACCAACTCAAAAGTGGACAGGTCTCATTATGTTTAGCTCCACATATGAATAATAGATTTGAGAACTGACTGCCATCGCATTCACTTTTTATTTCTTAAACAAGCTATCTGACCAAGATCAATTCTATACTGGTAACAATAAGCAGAGGGAGCTAGTACGTCTTTCTTTTGACCAAGCGGAAAAATACTCCCTCATAATGTTGGCCAAACTTAATATTTTATAATATTCTTGTTAATTGAATTTGCGTGATTCAAATGATTGGCAATGGGCGAGCAAGCAAATCTGAAATCATGGTTTGAGTTCGTGAAACTTAGGGCTGGCGGGAACTCTCTTCAAAATCAACTTCAAGTCCTGATTTCCGGCAATTCAGTCCCAAACAGGTTTTAAAAACGCTTTGGACGGACACCACATGACCCCTAACTATAGCACCTTTGTGTATTTTGGCACAACCTTTGGCTAATCCTTAATGATTGAGTTGCCTTGGTGACTCCTAATTAACACACTTCACTCATTTGGGTATATGACTCAAATTATGTTAAGAGGGTATACATAGCTATAAAAACCTTGGCTATAACCCAGCCTTTTAAATAAGCGCTCAGTTGTTTACATAACACTTTTATCAAGATGATTCATCTTTTTTAAAACAATTAATTTGTGCCTCATTTCAATTGATTTCAATTTATTTCAATTGATTGCAATAATTGACTGCAATCTGAGATAATTTTGTGAAATGATTGGTCACATGAGTCGAGTGCCGTAACTATAGTCGGAAACAATGAAATAGTGGCCGACAACTGATTCAGAGAATGGATGGGTTAAGGGGTGAATACCTTATTCTCCTCGAGTGTTAAGAGACTGATGTTGTAGACAATATTTCTGGCACCGACCAGAAGGGAGTCTCCGTCCTGTTCTAGCAATTTGAAGTGATCGGAGTCCGTTTGATTGCCGAGAAACCTCTGGATGTCTGAGTCTTTTAAATGCGTTATCCGTCTCTTCGGTATTTGGTTTTCCTGCCAAACGGCAGAAGTAAGGGTCAGACCCGTTGACAGTAATGTCGATATCAATAGTATTAACATTTTATTAGACTTTTATGTCAATCGGTTTTCACATTATTTTTCAATCAATTGAATCAACGGTTTGTTTGCACACAAGTCGTGCCACTCATTGGTCGCACAATCAATCGATTGGATGTAATTAAGACAATCATAAGAGACAATTGTTTGGCACAACTCAAGTCCGAAAGTCGGCGAAAATCATTGGCGCGACGAAGAGGTGACACAAAAAATATCCAAAAGATTATAATTGAATGCAAACAATAATCAAATGTCGAGAAGTGTTACACAAAACTGAATCGACTGAACGCCAAATATATTGAGAGCTTAGAGACAAACAACTGATAGAAAACGAGTCAAACGACTGGCAAATACAACAACACATCGAACGACTCCAAGTAATGGCTGTTCTTTAGCTCTCTTCGCAACACAGACTCCAATCCATAACCTCTGGACCAGTGATAGACTGCGCCGACGCCGACCACCACTGGTTCTCAACATTTTTAAATCTATTAAAACACATGAATTACGTTCGCGAACGTCAGCTCTTCTGATGTCAATACCATTCACTCCAAGACTTACACACTATTTATGTTTTAAAATCTAAAGCACTTAATTCCTATCCTCTATTCGGGTCTTAAACCACGGCTCAAATGCAAGACATTATTGACTGAAATATTGGGTTTTGTTTTTGTTTTGTTTGACTTGTTTTTCGCACAACTTTTAAACTTGTAGTTTATGCGACAGATTTGATTGGCTCTGACTTTAGTATTGATGTTACACTTTTGCAGAACTATCTTCACATATGGACTGATAGCTGCACATAAAGCAGGCCTTCCACACATGAAAAGCTGCTTTTTTGCTCTTTTCAATGTTCAATGTTAACTTTATATATCGTGAGTTCGTTAAGTTTGAAAAAGTGGTTTTCTAGTCACAAATCAAATGAGACAAAAATCAAAATCCAACGCATTTTAACTATAAATAGAGAAAATCTGCGAAAACTGCTATAAAAACTTGAAAATCCAGGACTTATTATATATTTAGATCTGGCGTAACATTTAATGTGATTTAACTGCTCTCCAGTCTTGTGATAATCAATTAATTAAGAATAACTGCCAGCCAATGGCAACTAATCAAAAGCCATTTCAATGAAATATTATTTATCAATTGCTTGAATCTTTTTTTGGAATCAACAAGAACAAAATTTAATCCGAGAATAAAATATAGAAAAAAAAGAAAGACAATATTAAACAATAATTTAATGTTAGAATAAATATAAGGAGAAAAATAGTCTGTAATATAAAAGTCATTGAGTTTTATAAAGTTGTGAGCCGTTGTTTAAAACATCATTTAAGTGGCGATTATTGCCAGTATTCGCTTGAATGCCGTCTTCTCTCGCCTTAAAAAACAGCCCATTATTGCAAAGAATGATAAAATAAAATAAAGAGAAAAATTCATTTTCAAGAACACCATTCATTCGACACTTGAATAATTCAGCGCTTGTTTTCCACTGTGTCTCAAACCGAGAACAATGTTATCAACTGGTAATAAATGATCGCAAAAAGAATATTATTTATATTCCAATTGAGAAAAAAGTTTGAAATAATAAATATTTACATAAATTAAAGGTCTAAATGACATATTATTATCATCTCTTTGAAGGCAAAGAATCAAAAGAGTTATCAGTGTCTGAAAAACAGCACTTCTTATCAGTTTATTTAATCGACGAAAAAAAGAGTTTTAGAGAAAAAGAAATCCATTTCTTTCTTTCGATCAGATTTTCTATATCTTTAAGTTTGCTTTTTATATATATTTATCATATTTTTGTTGGTTTTGAGAACTCTTTGCTCTCATTTCTGTCACTCTAACTATGGTTTGAAGTAATGCTTCGATTTCTCTCTCGCTTTCGTTCATCCATACAGTGATTGATGTTATTTCATAACTAATACTCTAAAGATTTATCACAAAAGTAAAGAGAGTGGAGCCGTGAGCCCGAGTCGAGTGTTGTGTCCGATCGTCAATCAATTTAAGCCAATTCAAGGACATCAAAACCATGATTTCCACGTAATATCTCTTCTCACGCTTAAAGGTATTGAAGTTTGGGCTCAACTTCAAAGTTCAAACTCTCCTTGAAGTCCGAGATGAGCCACCAAACTGTGAGTCCTCTGTGCGTCTATTCCCACTATTTTTCTTTGTTTTGCCAATTCTGAAAAGTAGGCGTTGTTTTGAATTATATTTGTTGCCATTTAATCGGTAGTCGAGGACTGGCTAAGGATGTTGAGAGAAGTTACACAACGGTTACACAACCGATCGCTTGTGAGCCACACTTCACATCCGTTTTTAAAAAAAGAAAACCTGAAGTAATGGCTGAGACTATGTGTTAGTCATACCTGTATTACAAGCTTCTGATTATATGCTCTAGCATTTGGTCGGCCAATTGATTCACTGCAGGTATAATCTGAGTCATAGCTAGCGCTCACGCACTAACAGCACTCAATTGCTAACCAGAACCTAACCCAACCAGAAATACTAACAATGAGTCTCGTCTTGGCTTTAATTAAAAACAACATTAGAAGAGCTTTAGTATGATTTGTGAATATAAGCACAGAATAATAATCATTAAAGACTGGAATATCTCTTTTCGAAACTAGTTTTTAAAGCTTTCAAAACTCACGAGACCTTAATCTCGAACCAAGTTTAAAGATAAGAGTAAAAAAGTACTTTTCAAAAGAAAGATAGGAATAAATTTTGGACATTTGCTGGAAAAGGAGCCGAAAATGTAAACTAAACCAATATTTCACGTCTGAGTTACGCTTTAATCAGAAAATAGTAATAAATAAAATAAATAAAAGTAACGATAATTATCATGATTATATGCCATTAAACTACAAAATTAAGACCAAACAAAAAGGTTAACTCCGTTCTGAATCAAAGGCCAAAATAAAGAACAAAAGTCGAGACATAAAACAGAATAAAATGAGATGTGATTCTCATATTGAAGGGGAAGACAACAGAGAGGAACAGTATATTCTAAACCATATAAAACGAGAGTATTGTTATGTTGGAGAGTCAAAAGTCTTACTCTTATTATCACAATAACTATAACTACTATTATTATTATAAGTTATAACCATTAAAAACGATCGCCAATAAAATTGGGTTCAAAAGCAAAACCATTTGATTGTGAGCTGTGTTTCGAGTGAAAGCAATTGGAGTATAAACTTCTCTGCATTTCGTCGATATATATTTCATTTGGAACGACTTGTTTGGGAGGCCTTTCATATATTTATTATATGAAATAAAATTTTTCAAAATATGGATTCCTAGAAAAGAATAGGAAAATAAAAAAGGAAATAATTTTTTTCTGCTGAAAATTCGATAGAAAAGTATTGATTAGTTTTTGAGTAATAAAATAAAAGCAAATGAATTAAAAAAAACTGTTTGAATAAAAAGCTAACAAATAATTGAATTATTTAATGAAAAAGTCTTTCAAATCAATAGAGTTTAAACATCTGTTCACTAAAAGCAAACTCAAATTACAATTGAATGGAAACACTGAATACATATCCACCAGAGCTTAATCAATAATCTGAATCCATAACTGAGACACTCCTAATAACAGGCGCAAACCTAAACAGTTTGAGGCCGGACCTAATCCAAAGCCGAGAAATGTGAGAGAAAATGTTTGGTATTGCAATCGGTATTGTCTTTAATCAAAATTAAACTTCTTATCGGAAAGCAATCTATTTGTTTAGTCGTTTGAATGTCTGAGACTATATTTTTGTGTTTGATTCGCTCAAATGATGGCAAATCTTAATGCAATTTATTTTGTTTTCCTATTGAGCGCAACATTAGTTTTCATACGATTTTGTCGATAGACAAACAGCAAAACTAAATTAGTTGGTTCTGTAATAACATTAGTAGAGCTTTATTTTGATTAAAATCTGAAATCAGCGTCTCTTAGCTCTCATTGCCATACATTTCATAATAGTTGACACAAATGGCTTATTATAATAATTATTCTTATTATTGCTGATAAAACAATTAAGTATTTCTCAATTTTTAGACACTCGAGGAAACAGTAAAGGAAATGTAGTGAATAGTACACAATTTGCATTAATTCTTCTGTTAAGTCACTTTGATTTAAATTTATTACAATTTACCAAGTAATTAAACGATGCAAACTATAATAGACAAGTTTACTTAATAACAGAATAAATAATTCATGAAATTTATTTCTCACAAGAATCCCTTCAGTGATGACCACCCGGTCCAATCATGTTTTTCATTAGACAACCGATCGATTATAATTCAAGCGGCGGTTATCTCTTGTAATATGTTTTGACATAAACTTAGTATTAATGAGAAATTAAAAGCAAATCAGATCTCAATTTCAGTATTAATTTCACTTTTTTTGCGTCTAAATGAGAGATTCATATCAATGGAAACCATCTAAACCTCAAAGGGTTTTAATTTATCTTAATTAGTGTTTAGAAAATTTATATCTTCTGATAGAAAAAACTTAGTTTACTCAATTCTTAGCACTTTATTTCCTCATAAATGATATATACACTATTTTGACTGAAAATTTTAATCAAAAATTTTTTAAACATAAGAAGCGAAGCATTCACTTGAAACTCAATGCAATTTCTTTCCTGAACACTAAACACTTGGCATTAATTTCTGCGTCAAAGCGAGTGATAAAAAATATATTGAAATTATTTATTGATTTCTTGAAAACTGGGTTTTTATTACGCGTTCCTTTTCACACACAACCAAAGACTTTAAATTTTTTAATTGAAAAATATTTTTCTCACAACAGAAACACTTAAGACTTGAGTGCCATTAATTAATGACGAAAAAAAGCTTAAACTACTTTTTATTCGTGAATCAATGCGAGAAAAAGTGGTGAAAAAGTTATCGATAGTTATAGTGGTTCAGCAACAAAGATTGCCAGGGTAATCTGATAAAAATGTAGCGGAACGGGTTATTATTTGCCTGAAGACCCCCAACATATTGTTTTAATTTATTCATAGGTAGGTACATTTTACGTTCCCAATGGAGTTCACATCGATTTGCAAACTAAGCACAGAGTTTGACCGACACCCCCATGGCTATGTATGGCAAATGACTTCGGTAAATATATGCTAAGTTGTTGTAAGACGTTAGACAACCCTGACATTAATTTTGATTATACATCAATTATAATTAGTTTGATGTTTGAGGTTATAGTTTTCACGCTTTTGAAAATCCGTTTTATGTTCTCAACAATTGTATAAATTATCTCAAAAATTATAACCGTTTTTAAAAATACATAAATCGATTAAAGTGTCTGATAATTCATATCACAACTTATTATCAATGGTTTGCTCTCAGACTGTTTGGGTATAAGAAAAAACACATATTAAATGTTTTGTATTCATTGGAGTGCTTTCGGATAAAGTGCTGTCAAAGTAAGGCTTTCCCTTAAAATAACAAATGATTTAATCAATTAAAAAGTGTAGTTTAAGTGTTTGAAAGGAATTTCTCTGAAAAAATTGCTTTCTTCAACACACACTCATTAACTGTTATTTCATTCTCAGTTTTGATTAATTAAAACAATTTTAAAACTGAACTCAATGTCCTGTTCTTCACGAGTGCTTTGAAGACTTTAATCATTTTGATTGAGAATTTCAGTAATTCCTTCTTGAAACTAATTGTTTAATTAGAAAATGTTCTCGAAAAAAATACCATTTCAACAAATATTTTATAATTAATTACATTTAATTCTGAACTTTCGCTAATAAACACTTGAATTTCATTATTGAAACAAAACTTTTAAATGAGAAACAAATACAAAGACTTTGAAAATCAATAAAAAGTTTTTAACAATTTTTAGTCATTATCCAAAAGAAAAATATTTGATAAGAATATTAACGAAACTTTTACTTTATTTATCATTTGGAACGACAAGAAAAAAGTTTGAATTTTTAGCTTTTAATCAAAACTTTTCCAAATGGTTGAGTTTTGCGAACGTGATTACAATTTTTGCCATTTTATATAATATTTTCTCTTCGCTATTCTCAGACTCGATAGAAAAAACTATGTTATTATCGGTAATTGATTCTCAATTTTGTTTCAATTTATAGATAGTTTGCACACAACTAACAAACTATTAATAACTATTGAATATTGAGATTATGTGAACATTCTGTTCGTCAGATCTATTTCATGATATAATTATTATTCAATTGATTCCAATGAACACAATTTGGGTCAAAAATCTTCGTTGGCTTTCTTTCTACTAAAAAATAGTTAGTTTTCAATAAGTTTTTAATGTTCGTAAATAGAATGGATATTCCTAGAGTATTCATAGGCGTCGTGACTCCTTTTCACCATTTATTACCGCAGTTTTACTACATTATATCGGAATAAATAATGACTTTAAATTGCATTTCAATTGGATGTCTGAGACTTAAATATAGAACACTTCAGCACAGGTTCAGTATAGTTATTTAAACAGCTATTTATTGTCATTTAATTTCAAAATGAATTGGATATAAATTAAAAAAGTTTTGAATTTCTTTTCTTTTTGAATTACATTCAAAAGTCTTATTAGAATGAGATTTATTCAAACAATAAAATTATATTTAAGAGTCTAGTAATCAAAGAAATGATAAATTATGGGTTTCGTATCAAATGAAATGTTTAACGTTTTATAAACTTTTTATTATTGTCTTTACAATTAGCAACAGCACAGACCCATAATCAGTGCATATGTGTGCTATGAAATTCATGTCATATTATAATATAAACACAGAATAATAAAATTCTTAGACTTTGAAACTCGAGCTTTAATTTAAAGTCTAATGTAAATGAAAATTGTTTCAATGGGGGTTTTTTTTTGAGGAATTTTTCAATTATTAGATAATTTTCATTTTACAGTCAATTATTATTCAAATATTTAGTTTTAAGGATAAAAAAGTGCGAAAATATATTTTTAACTATGCATTGGAAAAATTCGTTCACTGATATGACCTTAATTTCAAAGTTTAGTTGAGATAATTCTCACTCTTATCAACGAATGGGTATCTTATCTGAAATGAAAATTTTTCAAATATCTAATTGTTTGTCGATTCGACTAATAATCATAAACATAATTATATTCAATACTGCACTTTAACACAACATAAGAGACATATTTATTCAAACATTTATTGTATTCGAGTGAAGTGAGTTTCACCTAATTTATTGCAATTTCTTTTGAGTAAATTTTTAGACAAATAGTATTTTGTCTGTAACTCAGAATCGATGCCACGAAAGGGAACATCGATTCCTAATTCGTCATTGAATTGGAAGCCTTTGCGGAAGTTTTTGGAAACAAGTGAATCAAATGCTGTCAAAGAAGTCCGATCGACTTCAATGCAAAGACGTCAGATTCATTCCAACATTGAACTGTCATCCCATTCCCATTCACACTATCAGACCATTTGTTTGGGAGATGTTAATCAAACCCAATTCAAGTGCTGTATTTCGTCGCAGTCCAGAGACTGGATAGGTTTGGAAAATGCGATCCTTGAAATATTTCAAGAGTCGGGCTCAATATTGTTGAGGTCCGACACTTTGGCCAATGTTCACGAAAATGTCAGAAATCTATTGGAGTCTAATATCGGATCATTTGTTTACGACCGGTATAAGAGTCAAATGTTGAAGAAAGGAATGGTTATTCTAAGAGATAAAATTAATTCAAGCGATCACTTCATGGATGGTCTGTGCGAACAGTGGCTTCAGTTTTTCTCCAATATATTACCTGCTTTGGATTGCATTCTGTTTAGGGTTAAGTCGAAGTGTGGGCTAACCATACGTCAAACAACACTCATTGCTTTCCGAGATGAAGTTATTTTTAAAACAAGTTTTGAAGGAAATCTAAATAATTTGGTTAATGAAAAGCGAGTCATTCCTTCCGACATAAGGCATATGTTGTTAGCTTTGCAGAGTGTGTACGAGTCATATCCTCCGACCAAAAACAAGACGCATATCGAAGCTCTGACGGCATTGGTTATTAGTCCCTATTTGGGATACAAAGGTTTATACTTGGATTACGACAATAGCAAACCGGCCGTCCTGTCCTGGGAGCCCAGTCTAAACGCCAAACGCAAGTCAATAGATTTCTCGCGTTCGGGTTCGCGACCGCTAACAATGCAACCGAAACAATTGGAAACACTCAATGAGTTGTTCGCCTCTGCCATCAGGAAAAAGAGCTGAGCCTTCAACTCATCCACACTTTTGTCATTCGAACCTAAAGTCTTTGATTGAACTGCAGATACAAAATGTTATTTTAGAGATAAGGTGTACTACTTGTCAGTCACAGCACTTATCGCTTTTTGCGATTTTCAATCTGGGATTTCAGCTCTGAATCTGAATTGTTTTAGTTTTTCTGTATCTCTCGCTGAGAGTCAACACATAAAAAATTTCTTTTGATCTGATTTTATTTCAGAGTAATGTTTAATTCATAACAAAACATAGTTATTATATTTGGAACAGTTATTAATAGAAATCAAAATTTTTCTTTTTGATTAAAAAAACTGTTTCTCTAAGGAAAAGATACGCTCAAAAGGTTGTGATAATTATATAATAAATGATATAAAATATGTTATAATCGATTAATAATATAATAAATTGAAAACTTTAATAAAAATTTAAATTAAAAAACAATTAGAAAACGTTAAGGATATGGAGAGAAGAATAAAAGTATCGCAAAAATTGTTTATTAAATTAATGGCTAAACAATTCTCTGTAACTAAGGATAACTAAGGACTGAGGATAAGGTTATTAATTATAAGTTTAATCAGAATTTTAGCTTTTTTTTATGATCCAGTGCTTCAAAATGGTTTACAACCGATATTTTATCGACTAATCAGCATTTCAAACAAAATATTGCATTTCATTGTTTGCTTTGGCATTTTTTTCACTCTTATATTCTCCGATTTCCAGGAATTAATTAACTCTTGAATATTTACAAACAAGAATTTTACATAACTTTTTTGTTTTCAAGTATAATTTTTTCCATGTTTTGTGTTATGACTTTGAGGAATAAAGAAATTAGTTTTTTCGCTAAACTTTTCATCAGATATTCAGTTTTTAAAGATTAGATTTTTATGTTGTTTTTTCTTATAATTCAAGCCGAGGGCCAAATATTTCTTTCTGAGTGAATATTATTCTGTGATTTAACAATTGAAATACACAAAACACTCCTTTCATTAGATGGAAACCGCTTTTTCTCGTGAACCGCATCTCTCATTCACTGCGAACCCTCTCTATTTGGTAAACCATTTCTGGTTTTATTCAATAATTCAAATCTACTTTAATATACATTCGTTTTTCTAATATAATAATAATAGAGAAATAATAATTACTATTGTTGTCAATCAATGCAAAACCGGAAAATTTAAGTATATATTAGATTGACTTCAGTTTACCACGAATTTAATGTTCAAGTTTGCTGTTACCATGCAAATGGCTCAACATTACAGCTAAGGGTTTTGTAATTTACTCTTTTTGATTAATTTTTCTTAATTCGTGAGTTAATGAGAGAGTCTTTCAAAACTTTCTTTTAATTACATTTGTGTCTGTTTTTGAGATTAAAATTTCATTTGCGTTCGCAATAATCCAGCTTGCTCAACTGCTGACGGCTATCATCTACTTGTAATTCACGGTTGAATCAATTGTAAAGAAGATTTTCAACGTTAATCTTGTTGTTAAAAAACAGTATCGCAAAAAATATCAGATCGATAGCACTGACATTAAAAATGTTGAGTCAAAAAGTTATACAAAACAGGGGTCGCCAAGGTCCGAGACCTAAAGGGGTATAAGGAGAGAGTATTTTTTCAAGATTGCGGACTATTTTGTTCGTTATTCCTGTCTAAATGCAGTTGAATTATACTTAATTTAGTTTAAATTACCTTAAATTTAGTTTAATCGGTAAAATTACCAAAAATTAAAGACAAAGGGCGGAAAATTGAGAGAAAATGGGGCAAGAGAAGCAATTTTTGAGGGAGGGTCTGTTTCTCAGGTTTTTCCCTTGCTACACATACACCCCTATGGTGGCCCCTTACAAAAAGATATGTAGTCTTTGCATACTTTTTAATTCTGTACGAAGTTTCAGCTGTATTTTTTTCAATTTCAAAACATTTGCCATAAACTCAAAAATGACTTCAGGTTAAAATTAAGCTCAAGTTTGTTTATCTACTTCTTCGGAAAAAATTAAACGACTTCAAAAACACAGGCTTTTAATTAAAAGTCAATTATTAGAGAAACAAAAAATTGCTTTTAATTAAATTAAATTCCAATTTATAGCTGACATTAATTTTTATGTTCGGTTTTGAGGCTAAACTCAGTGAAAATGAATTATAAGTTTGAAAAAAAATCAAAAATAAATATTTGAAATGTATTAATTAGCCTAACATTGATATGTTAATTAACTGAAACTACAGTTTTTTCGTGAATATAAGGAAAAATCATATTTTACACTTCAATTCTCTGTTTTTTCAGGTCATTGACTCATTGATCCGAAAAAATGGCTTTCATTTTGTCCGGAATTCTATTTGATTTTCTACTTTTTTATTAATTTCTTTATATAACTATTTCCGAAGACATGAAGAAAACTGACGACAAGTAGAAAATCGATTCGATGGCAACGATTTCCAAAGATTGGGCTCTAAATAGAAATGTAAACTAACTTCGAGTCTGACTTCGAGTCGTTTAAAGAGATGTTTGTTTGGCTGAAAAACGAGTGAAACGATTTTCAAGGGATGTTCTGTTGAATCACTATTTGAAGTGCAGCCGAAGATTGAGTTTCGGATAACGATATTGTGTTTGTGTTTCAGAATTTGTTCTCTTAAAGGGTGTGAAGCAATCAGAATGGGCTCAAACTCTTTGGGGACTACAGACTCATATAATAGTCATTATTCATCACAAAATGTCTTTATTCAGTTCGGGTTCTAAGAAACGAGCAGAAATTCTTATCTCTATTACAAACTTGCAAATGTTTTTTTACTACCGATATATCATTCAAATTGAATGAATCGACAATAAAATAGTAGATTTGAATCCAATACACAAAATAACACAACAGAGTTGACTCATTTAAGGCGTTTTCTATTGATTTTTGTTCAAAAGAATTTTCATTTCAAACGTTGCACACAATTTTATTGACAATTTCTATCTGAAAATTCAATTTTTTTTTCAAATGCTTATTTCGTTTCTAATTATATATATATTTGAATTACGACTTAAGAGCTGTTATTTCTAATCGACACTAATCTCTATGAATGTGACTCTTATTTATGCAAAAGCTGTGCGAATGAATCACTGAATAAATCGATTATTTTCCGTGAATTCCGTCACTTCTGTCAGACAACTAATGCAATGAAACACAATTACAGAACACTTTTGCCATGTATTGGACGTGTGATTAGGTCTTCAAAAGTGATCCATGGGTGGCCACTAGACTGTACCATACAATACAATATCAAAAAACGTCATATCATTGATCTAAAGATGAGAAGAGAATAAAATTAGCATCAATTGCCATTTCTTAAAAACAAGAATACATTTCATGTTTCATGAGATGATTGTTTGCGTTATTTTTAACTCAAGTATACATTTGTTTAACCAAACCAATAAAAGGTCAAACATTTATACCTAATTATAGTTTTATTTATTTCCATTCATTTGAATTCATTGGAAAATTTACATTTGGATAATAATAATAATATTGTTTACATAAATTCAGTAAATTTTTGCTTACTTTAACCCGAATCGACCCTAAATTTCAATCAAAATTTAAATTCAATTATTGTTTGAAAATTGTTTCTGAGTTTAGATAACGATTTGGGTTCCAATCATTCGATTTCACAGATTATAATGAATTCTTTTATTCCTTGTTATTAAAGTTGAAATATTTTAAATTATATGACTTTTCAGTGCTTTTATATCCGACTTTTTGAACACAGAAGTGGTTATTGTCTGAGAAATATTAGAGTTGAGAAAAATTCGATTAATTCAGTCATATTTAAAGTTAGACGAAAATAGTTGCGGTTATTTTCATTACGATTCTTATGGATCCCAAAGGCTTTTGTTTCGGAGCTAAAAGAAAACGAATCATCGCTTTATGTATGACTTTAGAGCGCTATTCACTCCGACTATTAGTTAGGCTCAGAATGTGACTAATTTTGATTAATTTTGCGAAATGCCTATTGTTTGAGATTAAACCCCTTTAAGAAAATTATAATTTTTCCTCATTTTTCAGTCAAAAAACTTATTGCAAGAGCAGAATGAATGCTTTTGATCCGACAAAAACTTGAAAAAACGTCAATTTGAATAATGTTTTACTTTGTCTTTTGTTTCACTTTCCTTATCGTCATTTGTTTTATTATAAAATCCTTTTGTGAAACGAAAGCAAACTCTTGAAAAACATAAATTTGAGCCAATTTTTTCAAACAAATATTAATGACTAGTATTTGAGAAGTCAGAAAACAAACTCATTTTCCTTATTCTGTTAGGAAAGACATAAAACAAATTGAAGCCAAATATAAATTGTCGTCGTTTTAGATGAGAAAAATAATCTCATAAATAGTATCAAAAAAGATGACAATAAATTTGCAATTGATTACTGAATTTGTCGTATTTCTCATTAATTTTATTGCCAGACATTGTTTTAGTTCCCATCGAAACAGAGACAGACCTCTTAGTCAGTGTGCGCTTTGCTGGAAGTGGAAGAATATGTGGTCGCAAAAGAAATTTAAGACATGAGTCTAAGATGAAAAAGGATTTACAATCGTCTAAAATAGATGAAGAAAAGTGATGGTAGGCCCTAACCATCTATGCAGGGCTTAGGGCTCGAGTCGAATATCCGTTCGACTCATAAAACTGGTGGCAATAAATAAAATACGAAACACAAGAGTTGTGTACAGAGAACAGAATAGCGAAGAGCACTAGTTTTTGCAAATTCTCAAATGTTTTTTACTGTAGAAAAAACAAAAGTCTTTTTATGCAACAAAACATTGCATTAAATAGTAATGTTTGTGACACAAGTGTGTGCTTTCGTTGCCTTTTCTCTCATTGCAAATGTTTTTCGTTTCGACTATAAACTACCCGAAGGCTCAAAACAAAAGCAATATTTGAAAAAATTCTGTATATTATCATAAGTTTTCGTAATAGAAGTGTACTCTAAAAGAAATTTATGCGTTTGTGTGTCACCAGAGGCTAACAGAATAAAACAAAAACAATTACCGAATATATTGTAAAATTGGGCACATTTTTCAAGCGATGGGTCGGACTCTGTGTTTATTAAATGGTATTACAATACAAGACAAGACTGAAACGACGAGATCGTAAACGTTAGGGATAATCAATGACATTATTACGACTATAACGTTTCCAACTGTAGTGAACAGCACCGACAGGCAGTGAACAGAGCCATACATGTGATGAACAATACTGTTGTGATCAGAACTGGTATTTTCTACTATAATGATGGCTCATCTCAGGAAATACGTGTTCGACAGACAAATTAGTCAAACAACTAAAAGAAGGAAAGAAAAAGACAACCAGTGCTGGAGGAATGGAAAGAAGAATTGCCAGCAACTAATAGAGTCAGCGCTCTGTTCAGCGCAATGGGAACCAAGAAAATCATGACTAAACAAATAGAGTAGTTTATGACAAATAGTTTGCCATTCGGTTCATTCAGTAATTCATATATTGAGCCAAAAACAAGAAGAATGACTCGAATTGTGACCGAATTCAGCACTAAGTCTAGTCCTCTGCCAATGGATTGATTGGAGAGAAAAAGACATAAATCCGTGAACCGCACGAACTGTACTGAAATCAGTGGAAGTTTGCAATATTGAAGTGCATGTATTGGCGCCAATCAATCGGTTAATGGACATAAAGATTGGGCACAAACTAAACAGTCGTATAATATAATGAAGTAAAATGTGATGGCATTGCGGTCTATGGCCTGCCCTTCATAGCACCGGAGGAGAACTGCATTAACGATTGCACAGAAGACTAAAACAGCACAGACTATGATGAGAGCTCTGGCACAGACTTTTGGCTTCGGATGAGGAGAACGGCTGCACTGGCAAAGCATAGAAAACATCTCACCTACTCTTGGGATATATTTCCAACAATTTCAGCCTTTTTTGGGGATTCCCTCCGGTTTTCTTCTGATTAAAGCACTAAAGAGAGACCCAAATTGAAAGTGTGTTTAGATTTTATACAATTTTTGCATTTCTGGGCAATAAATCAACTCTTGATATATGATTTGTTTTGTTACTCTCTTTCCGTTTAATTCATTTTCGAGAAAAAATATTAAATTTGTTAAATTTTCTGAAGTGAATGGGAGGAGTGTTTTCTGGGAACTTATGCCCTAATGTAAGGCACCTGAAAATTACATTTATCTGTGAATGCAATCCAATCCCAGATAACAAAAAAGATTTTTTCTCATTCAGACAATGATGTGATTTCCCCAACAGAATAATAATCAGCGCCGACTAATTGCTGGGTTTGTTTGCGCCGGCATTATGTAAGCCCTGACTATTATGAATGAGTTTTGCATATATCGAAACGAATATTATTTTTATGTTAATTTATTTGTGGTCTAAATATAGTTTGTTCTCAACTTTATTCTTTAGATTATTCTGTGCCTTAACTCACAGTCATTGACAAAAAGTACGGGTCGTATGAATGGCACTATTGTTATACTACTCTGGTATCAGATAATCAATGCTCTGGTGGAATGAGTTCTGAGAATAATAATTAATTACATTATTCATAACTAATAGATTCCCTGATGAATAATTTTGATTCTATTCAAGTCTAGGAAAATCGATACTAAAAAAAGAGTGGTTTCATATCTGAATACTTATTCCTCAAAAGAGTCTCAATATTTTTCATGAAATTAATTACTCTTTTTGTGAAAACGTCTGTTGTTTTTGTTATTCCACACAATATTGAGATTTTGTTTTTCGAAGAACACAAGTCTTAAATCAATATTCGGTTCTAAGCTCTTGGTATTGATTTTTAGCAATGAATTCAAAGCTTTTGGGATAAAAAAGGTTGGGATTGTGTGGAAAGTGAGAGCAAATGGTATGGCATAAGAGAGTGAATACATTGTCTGTAATCCAAGTATAGAGTATGTGATAGTAAAGTAAAGTTTTCTGGCAAAGGAACGGCTGCTGTGAAACCAAACACTTAAAATACATCAAATGATAATAAAATAACGTATCATTAGAGTAGTAGTTCTGGGGTTATGTTGGCCATTGTAAAGAGTGAGGTCATTTCTGGCTATAATTTAATATATGCTTTAATATAATGCGATTGAAGTTTAGAAAAATATAGGCATTTCTGTATTGATTGACGAAATAACACTTTCAAACATTCAAACTATTGGTGTTATAATAAAAGAGCTGCACATAAATGAAAATTATCATAGCTTTGGGCGAATGCAAAGCACTGAAAATCACGCGATTGTATGCCTTTGTGAACACTGGCAGCCAAAAGGGAATTGAAATGTGAACGAAGAGAAAATTGCAACTGAAATAAGAAAATAAGACAAGACTGGGATATAAAGAGGAAACACTCGTCTGAAGCGAATCATCGTTTCATTTGGTTTGCATTGAGAGCCGATTCAATATTAAATTAACGATTGCATCAAATACTGTAAATACTGACAATTCTGTGCTCTTCTTCTTCTTCTACTACTCCTTCTACTAAATGAGTGACTCGTCTGCTGTGCAGTTGTGCCAAAACCCTAATCGCTAAGGCTTTGAATGAGTAAATATTTTAATAAATCTGGATTTTGCTCTTGCAGCAAACAACATATCAAACATTTATAACAAGTTATACACAGAATATTGAGAACTGCATTTCCAAGAATCGATGCCATACCTAATAAAATAAAAAATAAAAATAAATTTATTATATTTATTATAACAAACAGCAACTCATAAGATAAGTATGTATTAAGTCATTAGAGGATTGTTTCCGAATGAGTTACTAAACACACACTAAAGCTATGAAATGCGATTGCATTCCAACTATTATTACAGAAGTATTGACAGAATTGTATGCAATGTCTGATCGCTGCAGAAGTGAACCAACAAAAAATAGGGAATCTCTGCATTCGGCAAATGTTTACAATACCAGCCCTACACTTGTGCTGTGTTTGACTTACATTTAGACATCTTTGAGCATTGCGTGAATGAAGAGCTGAGCCAACACTCATACAAAACAATGAGTGCAATGAGAGTCGAGACCTCTCTTATGGCAAACTAGTTATTCGGCATTTACTGCTTCACGAGGTTTTGTCTTTTGATTCAATTTAAAGAGGAGAGAGTGAGGCGTACCAGAGGACAGACAGGGCAGCGCTGCGGATGCCGTGAAATCTTAAGCCCAGACATACCCCCGAGAATTGGATGAACGGCTAACGCATAAACTCGAATCAAACCCATTATTATTAGCTTTTTAGTGACAGAACCACGACTTCAAATACAACTAAATTTTCATCTGCAGGACAGACACATTCTCGAAGGTCTGTCCTCTCGAGTTTTGCCAAATTCATGTCACGATCAACGCTGGCAATCATCTAATAATTTTGATGCCATGAACTTCATTGAGTGAAACACAAGTGAAAGGCATTAGAAGGCTGTGCGCTATAGAATGCAAATGTGTTTTACAACACACAGAGTATAAGGCCTGCCGTTGGTGTGAGTGCTATGAGTGTTCCGAATGCTATTAAATGATACATAAACTGCAAATGTATATAATTGTAATGACAGTGCAGTAGGTGTTCGCTTATTGTTGTTTTTTCGATGCTTTGCTGTTCCCGAAATTGCAATACTTGTGACCGAAAAGTTTAGCCATATTTGTGAGAATCTCTGCATCTGTTCTATCACTACATGAGATACAGAACCAGAAAACTAGAAAAACTTTTCTCTCGATTTCTGAGCAAAGTTAGACAGACTTTTGCTACACTTATAAATAAATGAGGCATTGATTCAAATGTTGTTCTGCTTCACAACCTCTCCATCAAAACATTTGTGACCACAACTAATAACAACAAATCAATTTCGAATAAAAATTATTTCTCCATTTTGCTAATCATTAGTGTTGTCGGTCCCACAAAATCCCATTTCAGATCATAATCTTAATTTGAAAATTATTTTCACATATTTTTCAATCATCTTTTCTCAAGAGTTCTGTATCGCAACAAACTTTTGAACAGAACCTTTGATGTCAAGAACCAAATGATAGGAATCTCTTGCTTTTCTACTTGAGATTCAAAATCAAAATAATATCACAATTAGTCTTCACTTTGAATCCATTTATAGAAAGACGAAACCAAAAAATGATTGCAATTAAATAAATATATTTTATGCTTAAGTCAGACCTCTTGTCAGTTGTCTTAACTCATCTCAAGCCATAAGTCAACGAATAAAAAGATAATAAACACATAAAATATTTTTCAGTTGGCTTTTAGTGAGAGTGGAATAAAAAAAAGTAAGAAATTTTTCACAGATCTAATCGAAAGCTGGAAATTTGAAATGAAAAAAATGAATAATTTATGGGAAAGTATATAAATTTGAAGAAAAAGACTGAAATGTATTTAATCACAAAAAATGAAAAAAAAGTTTTTAATAAAGAGAGAGAAGAGTGCGAATTGAATCAGCGACTAATTCATGTTCAGTGACCAGGAATGACATGTCATAAAACATTAAATAATCGTTTAGTCAAACAAAACTCTGCAATATTTTCAAAACATAATTTCAGTCGAGACTAGACTTCAAAAAGTGTTATATTCACTAAATTTTTTTAATCTTCTTGCATAAAAAGTGCTACGATTAGAGCCTGTTATCTCTTAGTTTTATTATTGAACCCACTCCTTTTTGTTGATTAAACTCGCAGTCGTTATCGCTGTGTTGTTGAGTAAAAACTATAACAATTTAATTTAATTTTTTGCCTTCAAAAATATCTCATTAGTTTTCGTCTCTGGGTTTTTAAAAGGCTTCTAAAATCAATCTTAAGCTAACAGTTTCTCTCTCTC